>BQNB010035843.1:0-30595 GCA_026074375.1 Tanacetum coccineum | reverse complement strand
GTTGTTGTTTTTCAACTTTGGGTAATCCCTCTTGAAATGCCCTTGAGCACCACATTCAAAGCAAACCCTCTGATTAGCCCCAGTGCTGACATTTAGGGGATTCCTACAGTCACGAGATAAATGACCAAATCGGTTGCACTTGTGGCATTTAGGAGCACAAGGACCATTTCGTGCTGATAGTTACATTTGGAACACAGAGGTCTTGGCCCTTTGTATGGTCTTCTGTCACCATTTCTTGCGGCATAAGCTCTTCCAGTGTTTTGTCTTTTGTTTGGTTTTTGATTCTGGTTGTTCCTGGCGGTGTCATCAGACTTTCTTTTGTTGTCAGCCTGAAGTTCAGCCCAAGTGTTGATCTTTTTGTCCATGAGTTCAGTGGCGAACTCAATGGCATCCTGCATAGTTTTTGGCTTAGTTGCCATCACACTGCCATGGATCGTGTCGGGCAAGCCACCGACATATTTCTCAACTTGGTCTATTTCTTCCAGAAACATCCGATCGCACATTAGTGCTAGTTCTTGGAAACGTTGGCTATAGGGTACCACATCGTTACCCTTCACCTTTAAATTCCACATTTCGAACTCCAGTTTCTTAATTTCGCCCCTTGGGCAGTATTTGCCTGTCATTATCTTTTTCAGTGTCCTCCATGGCATTGCATGGGCAGCTTCAGGAGTAGTGGTCTTAACATGGGAGTTCCACCATGTAAGAGCATTTCCTTATAGGGTACACGTAGCAAATTTGACCTGGCATGCTATTGTACAGTTGCTTATACTGTAAACAGATTCCATCTTTTCGAACCACTGAGTGAGTCCGACAACTCCCTCCATTTCATATATAACTTGGAAAAACATACATGTTCAGTTCAGATACAAAATGATTACTACACTTAGGTTACAAGACAAAAGAAACAACCTAAAGCCATACTAGCCGGGATATACCCGTAACACATAGTATGCTGTACAAGGTAGATAATACATGAACAAAAGACCTATACTGGGTAGTTAAACAAAACAAAAGATCTATACAGTCTGCTAGCTGGGAATAACCCATAATACTTAACAGGCTGCATAGCATAGCTACAACATAACCAAATCTAGGAGCTGCTACCAGCCTCTCCTGGTGCATCAGGCTGTGCCGGACCTTTTGCGGGTCCATGCTGCCTCTAAAACTCGACCATCTGTGTCTGTAGTCCTTTCAGCAACCTCAATGTCTTAGTCAACTGAACCTGTCTCTTGTGGTCTGATGCCAACAACTCTGAAATCACCCTCTGTCTCCTGTGATCTGCTGACTGTAACTCTGAAATCAATGCACTCTGCGCCACTACCGTAGTACGTAATGACATAACATCTGAACGTGCATAGTCGCTAGCATCCATGGATAGTCCCCAAGCCTCACAAGCTATCTTAGCCTCTCTCTCTATCATTACTGCTAAACGACGATGAACAGGCCTATCCCTATACAACAAGTTGACTCGGCCTCTCAGTTGAGACCGGTCATCTCGAGCATCCTCCATAATACCATACATGATGGTAGTCTCCTGCTCAACAATGGTAGCAAGATCGGTAACCCTCTGATTGACCCCCTCTAGGGTGGTCGGTGCAATCTCATCGATGGCTCCTACCAGATCATCCCATGTATCCGTAATGCCATAGTCTAACTCCCTAGACATCGGATGTCCAGGAGCGACATCTACCATATCGATGAATCCATAAAGGTCTCTCCTTGCTATGGAATAAGGGCCTTCCCTAGGTACGGCAGGTCTGTCCTGCCTAGCAGCACCAGCTGCTGAACTCTCCCCGACCTCATGACTAGGGGTGGGAGAAGAAAAACGCACTCTCTTCCGAAGCGGTAAACAACTCTCGGGAATCTTAATATGAGTAGGGCTATTGGGTGGTGGTGATGGTATAGGTAATGGTGGTGATGGTATCTGTGGTAATGGAGATGATAGTGGAGTAAGTGGTGATGGTGGTGGGGTGGTTAAGGCAAGAAGTCTCTCGACCTCTTCCCTAGGAGGAAGTGATATGGATGGCTCATCCCGGATAGATATCCTGGCAGTCATACGGTGTACAGGTGGGACAGAGTCGGCCGGAGCTGGGTGCTCCTCCTCCTCTTCCTCATCCTCGTCCTCGTCCTCATCATCGTCATCATCATCATCCCTATTAGCAGGGTAGTTAGCTGGATCCTCCTCGGGATCCTCATCGTCCTCCTCCGGATCAGACTCAGGAACATTTCCTGGTAAATCTGCAGTGTGTGAGGCAGCAGCAGGTAGTGGCTAGTCCTCGGCCAGGAGTATCTCATCCTCCTGTGGCATGTACTCAGGGTACATCGGCTCAGGAACAAAGTCCAGTGGGGGAGGTGACTGCGGCTCCTCGGGGCCAGGTATGTAGTCAGGCGATGGTGGAACCTGATAAGCAGCCATTATGTAAGCATATGGGTCCTCTGGCATAATGGGTGGTCCATCGATTCCTGGTGAACCAATGTCTGAGTCGTCCTCAACTAGAATGGATACTGATGTGTATGTAACTGTAGAATGCTCAGAATCTGACATGATAATATCTGAAATCAAAATTAGCTTATATAAGTATGCTAATATAAGACTCTTATAGTAATATACATTTATATTATAACATGTATATCAATCATGAATATCAATCATGCATGCATCTAGCCTAACCGACTAATGCACAATTAGTGTATGTATGTCCCGTGAAAACCCCTTTGTATGAATGCAATGTTTGAAAACGGTTATAGTCCAGCAAAACATTTGACCTGGTTCTCTATAACCTTGGCTCTTGATACCAATCTGTAACACCCCCAAATTGGGTCGCAGCGGAATAAGGGTCCGGGGCGTGTTACTTCTTAGATCAATAACACAAGATAATATAAGAACGACCAAAAAGTCGTTTAAAACTGATACATTGGATTTAATAAAGTATGTGTTACAAAAGCCCGAAGCTTTACTTGTTATTATTACAAAGATTTCCAGCCCATAACAGATATACAAAATGTAATGCGACTAAATCTTTAATGTATGACTTCAAAATATAACCACCAATGTATCCTTCGCACAATTGTGCTTTAATGACCTCTTGAAAAAACATTGAATTAAAAACGTAACATAAAGTTGGTGATTTCATAGTTTATGTAAATGTATATGCAGGACCCGGCAAGACTTTCCCAGGATAATGCTACAGTTGAAGGACTATCACAAATGCATATTACGTTTGCCTCAGCTCATGACACCGAAGCTCGACATAATTGAATACAATATATAAATATTGCCTACATTGCCCGTGATGATGTTCAACCCGTAACATCCAGTATCCGACATGATATACGTTCATTTCCAGTGATAGCTAGTCACCCGAACGGGGAGGTCAATCCCAAATAGATCTATCTATAATCATTCGCGCTCACATTCCAGTAATTGACAGTTCATGATTCATGGGCATAGTGGGTTATCGCTACTTAGGCAAACACGTAATCATGATAAAATGTACACTTGCGTCCAATTTGTAAAACAAAGCATGTTTCTCACCCCAAAACTTGTAAATCAATAATTGTAAAACATGGGGCTATGAACTCACCTTGAGTGAGTAAATTGATAATAAAATATCCCAAGTAAAAACGCGTCACGCTAACGCCCGAATGCAACCTAGTTAATATAGGTCGAATCAGTATTCAAGTACGTTGTCTAACAAAAATCATATATAATCCTATATAGTTATCATCGTACTATCGTTCGGGCTATCAAAATTTAAGAGGCCATGACATGACGTACGAGGAGTTAGGACACTTTAAATCGTAAATCCAACAACTCGTCAATACGCCATCCGAAGTAGCCTCATTATGAAATTCCCTAGTAATATAGCACTTTGATAACTAATAACATATATATTTCTATATAGCTATATCACCATCTAATCGTTTAAGTGAAATCGTAATTATAAAGTAAAAACGTTTCTAATTACGCCTTTAGTAAAAATGACATAACTTTATCGTTTTAAGTAAAAATGTTTCTCGCGTTTCTTATGCCCACGCTTTCATATTAAGACGAGTGATCATAAAATCATATTTTTAGGTTTTTGAGATTCTATGATGAATAGTGTTTTACTGTTCATAACAGCTATAAAATAGTTTTTATACTTTTAATTAACGTAAAACCCGTTTTAGTCGTATCTTATTCGTTATAGCTCCGTTTTTAGCGATTCTTTCGAACACGTTCTTGTAATTAAAAGTTTTATCATATTATTGATGTTTACAAAGTATAAGTTTCTGCCATGAATAGTAACTTTTTATAAAATTTGTTTTATAAAGTATTTAGCGTCGTAAACTCGTAACTAGTCAATACGCAAATCCGAAGAAGCCTCTCATTATGGAAATTCCCTAGTAATATAGCACTTTGATAATATAACACCACACTACAAATAAAAAAAAATAAAATTATTTTTTTAGTAAAACTTTAAAGTTTTTTTTTTTTTTAAAATAGTATATATTATATATATATCTATATATATACTATTATTATATATTATTACATAGCTATTTCACATCTAATTGTTTAGTGAAAATTGGTCAGTTATAAAGTAAAAAAGTTTATAATTACGCCTATAGTAAAATGAATACTCTTTGTAGTTTTAGCCGTTTCTCGCGTTTCTGCGCCACGCTTTCGGATTAAGTACGAGTGTCATAAAATCACATTTTTTTTTTTTATTTTTTTTTATTTTTTGGGTTTTTGAGGATTCTGTGATGAATTAGTGTTTTTACTGTTTCCAATAGCTATATTATCTTTTTGTTACTTTTATTAACGTAAAAACGTTTTTGTCGTATCTTATTCTTTATAGCTCCGTTTTAGTGATTCTTACGAGCAGTTCTCGTCATGAAGTTTTATCCATATTATTGATGTTTAAACGTATCAAGTTTCTCTGATGAATAGTAACTTTTTATAAAATTTCGCGATTTAGCTTAAAGTAAATATTAAAAGTAAACGCGTATCGGACCAAAAATAAACAATGATCATTAATAGAGTCGTACAATGAAATGAAAATGAGAAATGTTACACCAAATTTCATTTGGCAAGTTTGAGAGCACGTTTGTCCTTTCCAACCTTCAGAAGCTTAGTAATTCTCATCTTATAGGGAGAAAATCCAACAACTTGATTTTTGTACCATTAAGCTTCAACACCTTATTACAACTACTTCACAACATTTCTATTTTATGTTTTACATATATAAAGTCCATTAGATCATGCTTTACTCAAGTGTGTTCAAGATAACAAGTTTAACTACCATTTTCACTTGTAACTCATAAGTTAACTTTAGAAACCCTAATTTGCTCATAAACATGTTTATACTTAAACAACATGTTAAAACACTTATACATCCCTTTTAACATCATATTAGCATCCATGTGACATGTAATTAAGTTCATAAAACATTAATCATAAGTAAATATCCATTTTACATATTCAAAAGTACCCTAAATGGTGATTTAGCTAAATATAACATATGAACACATAAAATCTTAGTTATGAAATGATTAAGCTTTATATATAACCTTGTGTGGATGAGTAGAGAAAAGAAAACCAATCACACCCTTGTGATTTAAACTCTTGGCTTGAAAAATTAGAATGAAACCCTAATTTTTCCCAAGTAAACCCTTTCTTTCTTTTCTTGATTCCTTCCTTGCAAATGGTTAACCAACTCTTGAAACCTTCTTAGAATACCTTAGATATGATGTGTGTATGCTTGTATAATGATAGAAAATCAAGCTATGGATTTGGTTTTGTTAAGGTTTTGAGCCGTGGGTTGCTTAAGAGACAAAGGAGGAGTTTTGTGATTTTTCTTGTAATGAAATAAAGTGTATGAGTCCCTAGCTCTCATATGCATGCATATATATACTACTTGGGGACTCATGAAGATATTTCTTATGTCTAGTTGATCATGTGAAAGGTGGCAATGATAAGAGTGAATGGAAGAAAAGCTAGAGCTTATCTTGGATAAGAAAAGCTAGTCATGAGATCAAGTGGCATGCTAGATCTTTTATGAAGATATTTGTGATGGTTCTTGGTCTCATCTTGGCTTTCCTAGTCATTATACACGAAATTATATATGTGTATAAGTTAGGATATGCTTTTAGTCTTTTATATAATGTATACTTGCATTATATGAAGTATAATGTAGTATAGACTTAGAAAAATGTATAACTTGCACATGGTAGAGTTTGATTTGAATACTTTCATGAAGAATATGTATAATGTGATAAATACTTGAAGTTTTAAATAAACTTTAAGTATTTGGTATAAATTTTGGGTATTTGATGAAGCGTAGATAAGTTAACATGCTTTCGGGAAGGCTTAAACATATTTTATCGCGAAACGTAAACACTTAACGTAACCAATAAAAATAAATGTGCAATGATAATAATTATCCTCTAAATAATCATATAACACTTGCTTGATGTAAACATTTAATTGTTTAATGCCCATTTATATTGAATGATCATTTTTAGTTTACGCGATTTAACTTAACTTTTAAAATTAAGAGCAAACGCGTAAAACCTTAAAAATAACTTGTGCATTACATAATGTCGTACAATGACCTAAAACACGGGGTGTTATAAACACAGTACCTAACCTTCCACACAGAACACCCTATCATCATCTCGTAGATAGTAAACTCGCTAGAGCCAAAATCATCTAAACAAACAATAAATAAAGACCCACGCCACTCAAACAATTTTCCTTCTAGATGTAACAAGTGTGACATTTGTATGCGTATCTGCAGTGGATCCATATAGCCATAAGACTTGAGGAAAGTTATTCCCCGTTGAGGGATTGGTATGGTTGTTATAATTGGATGGTCAGGGTCTTCAATATTTAAGCTGTAATGCATAAGCTGCCTATTCTCGGTTTCTAGCCAATGTAACCCATCATTTCAATATATTGCACTATCAAAATGATCAAAACTAAAGTAGTTAAAACAGTCCATGCAGAGGCTTCATTTGCCTGTCTTTGAAGAATAAATTTGTATATCAATGTCACAAAATG
This sequence comes from Tanacetum coccineum, assembly GCA_026074375.1. Taxonomy (NCBI): domain Eukaryota; kingdom Viridiplantae; phylum Streptophyta; class Magnoliopsida; order Asterales; family Asteraceae; genus Tanacetum; species Tanacetum coccineum. The sequence goes on along the minus strand of BQNB010035843.1, from coordinate 23,550 downwards.
TGCGTCCAGCATCCACCAATTTATAGTGCGTTAATTTTGTAGGATCAAAGGCGATTCTCAATCTAGCACTGCTATAATAAGGTGAATTATCAAGCGAGCAATCTGCATACAAAAGCTTTTTATACTGATTAGTGGATGGATTATACACGTAATCAAAAATAGGCATCCCCGAACTACCACACAGAAGCAAACCATTGCAAGACTGCAAGATCTTAACATTATCAGCTTCCACAGTGGAGCCACAACTGAAGGACCTATCCATAACAGATTTTTTTGACCGGAGTCTGGGATCTAACGGCACAAAATCACTTTCAAACAAAGATCTGATGTGATTAACAAAAAGACCAACAGGAGGATCAACTTTAGTGATTTAGCTGCGGGTTTTGATGAAAAGAGGGGATGTAATAATTCTTAGCCATTGTTTAGACACGGTTGCAAACAGATGAATACAAAGAATTGGTAATCGGAATAAGATTTGAGTTAAAAGGTCATCATTAGTAAGCACTTTATGTTGTGGTGAATAAGTTTCTCGAGCCTGTGTTCTGCGCTCTTCTGACATCATCTCCAATATTAATTGGTGGAGTATCTGAGTCTTGAGACATCATTAAATAGGGAATATAAGACCAAATTGGCAGGGACGAAATTTGCTATGTAAATTATTTTTCTGGTAGGAGGGAAATGGAGGGGAAAATGTTGAAAAAAAGGAGGAATTCTTTTTTGCATAATACTACACCTTTCGTCCCTAAAAGTTAACAATGGTGAACAGATATAAAGTCAATCATTTACTCAAGTTTTCAACAAATTTGATAATGTTAACAACATGTTTCGTCCCTAAAAAGGGTTTAGGACATGTTAGTGTGCATCGTGGTCAAACAAGGATCAAGGACATGGTCAATTCAAAACACAAACAAGATAGTTAAACAGTAACATATAATAATGGCTTAATGTATGTACAACAAAGACAACCTAAATACCATGATGCATGTGTAAATAAAACCACAAAAATCGCTACCCAAGTCCCAACTTCATCGTCCCCATGAACGTAATATAACAAAAGATACAACCTAACTGGGATCATCTGTATCTGCATACAAAACAAACCAAAAGATTACCCAACTATCCACAATCTAATTAATAAAACCTCATAACTGTAAGAAAGTCAATCTTTTTATGCACTTGCATGTGCACTTCCGCAATCGACTTCCTTATCTCCAACATCTTAAGCACTTCAGTTTGGGACAACTGCGTAAAAAACTTGGCACATTGCAATGCTAACGGACCACCAAACACATTAAGCTTGGCTATTAACAGTCTTTGTTCGTTGACCCTACTGTACAAGACCTCCCAGAGATGACTTAATCCAACTGCAAAATGGAGATCATCATTTATCTTCCTTTCAATATAGACTGAAATTGCATCGGTCAAATTGTTGGAGTTTTATGCCACTGCAAGTTCTTGTAGACGTGGGAAGGCCATTTGTTTGGTGGTGTTGTTGGGTATGTTATGTTGTTTAATGTTTGAAAACGATATGGCTAAACAACATTTAAATAGCAAAAAACCTACTCATGTTAGTGGTTCTATAGTAAATCTAATAATTAGATATCACATATATGACGGCTCGATGACTGACATTCACAAGCTTCTATGTCATGTTCATTAAATTACACTATTATTACACGTTTAGTCCCTAAAAATTCTTCCTTTGGAAGACACATGGAAGGCAGGAATTTGATTAGACAAAAAAACCTTTAGGGACCAACGGTGTAACATACAGTTTGGTACTTTTAATCCAACCGCTAACATACGAAACATCAGGGACAAAATTTGCTATAACTGTATATATGCCTTGAAATTAGTCTGCATGTTACTTCTTGTTTTGTTGATAAATTTAGGTGGGGAAACAAATTTACTATGGCAGATATGGTCCCCAAGTTGTATAAGAGCAAATAATCAATAACCACAAAAAGGTTAAGGAACCAAATCAATAATTAAACATCACACTATTATGGAACCATAACAAACTTTTACATAAAAACCGACTTGTAAAAACAACACAAACTAGGCATAAACATAATAACCAACTCACTATATTGACCCGGCCCTAACTCACATCTAAACCAACCATCTTTAACAAAATCGAAACTTAACCAACACATGAACAACCCAATCACATATTTTTCATAATAGAAACAAAATCAAGCTTTGTATGCACTTCACGATAAGTCTCAGCGATCATCTTCCTCAACTCTAACAATTTGATAAAACCATTCTCTTGAACTTGTTGCAGAAACTGACAACGATTGTATCAAGTTCACTTATAAACATCTTCTTATCATTAGTGCGGTCTATAAACTGCACCTATAAGTTTTATAGATCGGCTGCAAGTCAAAATCAATCGACGTTTCCCTTTCAAAGTATAGCATCATTCTATCAAATAAAGACCTAGAATTAGCAGCTACGGCGAGTCCTTATAGACATGGAAAAGAAGCCATTTTTTAAGTGAATGTTAAGTGTGTGATTAGCTTCAGGGGGTTTTTGGGTATGCAAATGACTGTGGGATTTAACCCCTTAAATAGCAAAAACGGAAAAACCAAAACACAAAGGGACCAACAATGTAACAAAATTAAATGATAAATACATTACACGTGTACATTGAGTAAAATTAGATAAAGCAAAACACGCAATCGACCTTACCTACTGGGACGAGCTATGTAACTTACCCAAATATCAATGTTATAAAATGATAAATCCATCAATACCAACACAATATTAAGGGGTATCACGCAAAGTAATTACAGTTGACGGTCCAATCCAAGGCAAAGCAAAACGTTTATTGTAATAATAACAGGCAGTGCGTTTTCCTTGTATCTGACACAGCTCGATGCGTGGCATTTAATGCGGGAAAATATATAGTTTGTTTGCAAAATTGGTCCCTCACAACTTGGGTTTAGCTTAGCATCTACTCCTCTAGGTTTTGTTATTTAAGGGTAAATGCAGTCAAACATACTACAACAACCATAAATCAAGTCATCGACAACGTACAATATTAACTCTTTTGCACAAATTCACTTCATCAAAAGATCACTATATATTGGAGATGATGTCACATAAGCAAAGCACAAATGCTCGTAGAATCTATGCACTACAACATAAAGTCCTTACTAACGACGACCTTTTAACTCAAATCTTAATCCGATTGCCTATTCTCTGTATTCGTCTTTTTACAACCGTATCAAAACAATGGCTAAGAATTCTTACATCCCCTAATTTCATCCGTAACCACAGCCAGATCCAAAACATAGATCCTCCTGTTGGTCTTTTTGTTAATCACATTACATCTTCATTCCATTATGTTTTTGTCTCGTTAGATACCAGAATTAAGTCCAGAAAATACACTAGCAACAACTCATTTAGTCTTGGCTACACTGAGTCAGTTGATAATATTAACATCTTACAGTATTGCAGTGGTTTGCTTCTGTGTACCGGTTAGGAGGGGACTCATTTTTATTACGTGTATAATCCTTCCACTAATCTGGTTAAAATGCTTTCGGAAACAGATTATGCACATGATGATTCAAATTTTTATATATGTGCTGGATTGAGATTGGCATTTGACCTTACAAAATCACCTGACTACAAGTGGTGCGTGCTGGAAGAAACTCTTGTGAGATTGTTATACAAATTTACTCTTCAGAGTCTGGCAATTGGATCCTGTGCAGGGAAGGATTTATATACTTCTTTTTTGTACATTTTGATAGTGCAATCTATCGGAATGATGCCTTACATTGGCTAGAAACTGAGAATAGGCAGCTTACGCATTACAAGTTAAATATTGAAGACCATGAGCATCCAATAATAACTACCATAGAAATCCCTCAAGACCATGAGCAACCAATTATAACAACCATGCTTCCAATGATAATAAGCATATGAATACCTTACATGTTTCATTTGGAAGGGAAATTGTTCGAGTCACTTGGGTGTTTGGTTCTTGTTCGTAGAGATTGTATTGGCTCTAGCAAGTTTACTATCTACGAGATGATGAAAGGGTGTTCTGTATGGTCGAGTAAGTATACTGTTAATACTGATGATTTTAAGAATCCACTTCTTAAAGGATGGTCAATTCGGTCTATAGTTTGGAGCATTGTTTTGGGAGAAAGGGAAGATGATTCTTTTTTAATCATCAACTTGTCAGCAAAGGTTGTACAATACAACCTAATATCAAAGACTCTGCGTGAGATTTATGATATGGGATCTAATGAAATTGTTGATGATTACCTTCATGGTTTCATTTCTCCTTACGATATGTATGATGTGGGATATAAAAAACTTAACTATAAGGTTTTTTAATTCATTCCGTTATCTGCTTGGGTTTGATTATCCTTCCTTGTAGAATGTTTATCTAAAATCGTTGTTACAATGGCATTAAAGTTTGTTATAATTAGTTTGGAAGGAGGTCCCTGGATGGTTCGTAATTCCCCAATCATTCTTAAGAAGTGGTTTAGCTTGCATAAAGAAGAACTAACCCGTATTCCGATATGGGTTAAATTACATGATGTACCTATTCAAGTGTTTAAGGAAGATGGAATTAGCTTGATTACAACATATCTTGGAAAGCCTATTATGCTTGACTCATATACAAGTTCGATGTGTAAGGATTCTTGGGGAAGCAACAGCTTTGCACGATGTTTAATTAAGATCAATTCAGAGGTGGTTTTTATGGAGTCTATTATTATAGGTATACCTGATCTTGAAGGTCCAGGTTATACCAAGGAGACTCTCTGAGTTAAATATAAATGGAAGCCGCCTAGGTGTCCTACTTGCAATATATTTGGACACACGGGGGAGAAATGCCCTAAAAAGGTGGTGAATAAACCGGTTGTGAATGATACTAATGCTAATAATGATGGTTTCCAACAAGTTGTGAACAAGAAACGTAATAACAAAAGGAGTTCAGCGGGTAACAAGCTTCCTAAGGAGGTTCCTGTAGCTAAAGGTTTTCAAGTTGGGAAAGATTTTCAGTATCAACCTAGGGCTCCTAGTGATGGTTCTAATGGTGGTGGTAACCGTAGTGAAGCAAGTTCTAAAGCTGGCTCATCTAAAGATGCTAATGTTGGTTCTTCTGTTACTACTAAGGGTAATTCAAGTGATAGGAAGCAAGATAAAGATGTTGTGGATATAGGAATGATTAAGATGTCTAATATTACTACGCCTAACCCATTTGCTGCTTTGGGTGGGGATGAGGAAGAGGAATAAGAAGTTGAAAATGTTTGGGATGAATCCGTGAACTTAAATATTCCAAATACAGAGGCAAGAACTCCTGCGTATAAGGTATCTAATGTTTAGTGTTGATTCTTGGAATATAAGGGGTCTGAACCTCTCCTCTAAGCAAAAAAAAGGTTCGTCAGGTGGTAAATTAGAATAACTTGAGTGTATGTGCTATTTTAGAGTCACATGTTGATGTGGCTGTTGTTTATGATACTTGTAAAAAGGTGTGTCATAAGTGGAAATGGACCTCTAATGGAGTATCTGTTCTAAAGCTCTAGGATTATTCTTGGCTGGAATGATGATATCATAGATGTTATGATTATGGCTCAAACCAACAGGTTATGCATGTGCAAATTAACATTAGAGCAGACAACAAAGCTCTTTTTTATTCTTTTATCTATGCAGATAATTACTATGTTGATCGGCGTGCTCTTTGGAATATTTTGACTGCCCATGCTTCATTGATGCGTGATAAGCCATGGGCTCTTCTAGGTGATTTTAATGTTGCTCTTAACCTTGAGGATCACTCATGCGGGGGTTACGAGCCTAATATTGCTATGCGAGATTTTAAAGAGTGTGTGCAAAAGATGGAAGTTGTGGATGTTAATGCTATTGGTCTCTATTTTACATGGAATCAAAAGATGAAAGGCTCCAATGGTGTTGGGATTAAAAGCCTTCTTAATGCTGCTAGTACTACTGCTGCTCATATCAGAGTTAATGCTACTCAGTTGTGTTAGTACTGCTCAAGAACTTCAGAGAAAAATGCTAAGTGTTTACTACTGCTAGTACACAGTTAGTACTGCTAGTGTAAAGTTACTACAACTAGTGCATATTAGTGCTGCTCAGAGACTTAGAAGAGAAACTGCTAAGTAGTTACTATTGCTAGTACAAAAGTTACTACCGTTAGTACAAAGTTAATGCTGCTGAAGGAGTTAATGCTGCTATTGAAGAAGTTAGTATTACTGAGTTAGTTAGTACTGCTTATGTGATTTATATGAGTTATTTATGTAAAAAATTTGTATAACTTATTTGTTTAAAAGATTTGATATTCTTAGGAAAGTATTGTAAGCCGTTTAGGACTCCTTGGTGTATAAAAGGAGGTTCTAGGGCATAGAGTTTGATACGAGTCATTCATAGAATTATCATAGCTTCAAGGTCTTTGTAACCTTAATACTTTGAGAGTATTCATATTATTAATAATATTGGAGCTTTTGTTTGTTGAATTATATGTTCATATAATTACTGTTTCATTGATAGTTCTTCTAAATATTAAAGATTAGATTCCGCATAATCTTTAATACATTCAAACGAAGTTTCTACTATAATTGTGTTAGACTTATCTAATATAACTAATACTTATACAAGCTTAAGGAATTCGATCTATTGAAGTGGGACCAACAAGTGGTATCAGAGCTTGTTGCTTTGAGAAACTTTGCTAGAATATATGGATCAAGATTTTGCACACATGGTGGCTGCATCCAAACATGGGAGGATTGTTGAGATTAAAAGCCTTCTTAATGTTGCTAGTATTACTGCTGCTCATATCAGAGTTAATGCTGCTAGTGAAGAAGTTAGTATTGTTGAGTTAGTTAGTACTGCTTATGTGATTTATATGAGTTATTTGTTTAAAAGATATGTATAACTTATTTGTTTAAAAGATTTGATATTCTTAGAAAAGTATTGTAAGCCGTTTAGGACTCCTTGATGTATAAAAGGAGGTTCTAGGGCATAGAGTTTGATACGAGTCATTAATAGAATTATCATAGCTTCAAGGTCTTTGTAACCCTAATACTTTGAGAGTATTCATATTATTAATAATATTGGAGCTTTTGTTTGTTGAATTATATGTTCATATAATTATTGTTTCATTGATAGTTCTTCTTAATATTAAAGATTAGATTCCGTATAATCTTTAATACATTCAAACAAAGTTTCTACTATAGTTGTGTTAGTTTTATCTAATATAACTAATCCTTATACAAGCTTAAGGAATTTGATCTATTAAAGTGGGACCAACAAATGGCATTTTGAAGAAAATTGACAAAATTATGTGTAATGATTTCCCGAGTTCTTTCGCTATTTTTTAGCCTTATCGTATTTCTGACTACTCTCCTTACGTGCTCCGAATTCCTAAGGTTAGTAAACCAAAACATAAGCCCTTCAAATTTTCTAATTTTCTTGTTTACAAAGAGGGTTTTCGTGATGTGGTTGATATTATTTGGAACTTAAATGTTAATGGGTGTGCTATGTATAGAGTTGTTAAACGGTTGAAAGGTCTTAAAACTCCCATTCGTAAACTTCTTCATAATCATGGTAATTTACACGATCGGGTTAATCGTCTCTGTGTGGAACTTGATGAGGCTCAGAAAGCAAATGATTGTAACCCCTCTTATTCGTTACTTCATGGTGAACATGCTTATTATTTAATGGCCTTTAAAGAAGCCTCTTTAGATGAAGAAAGGTTCTTAAGACAGAAGTCTAAAATTGAATGGCTTAATGCGGGTGACTCTAACACCGCTTACTTCTATAAGGTTGTCAAAAGTAAGTGCGCTAGTAATAGAATTGAGATGGTTTGGGATTCCTCTAATGTCCTTCATGAAGGAAATACGGTTGTTTGTACTTTTATTTCCCATTATGAATAGTTTCTTGGGGTTGAGGGTACTACCACCCCTCTTGATGATCATGGGCTTTTCTTTTGGGTTCTTTCTGATCATAAGGCTGAGTGTATGGTTAGGGAGGTCTCAGATAGTGAAATTAAAGGTGCCTTATTCTCCATAAGGGATGATACAGCCCATGGTCCTGATGGGTTCACTGTTGTGTTTTTTAAGAAGGTCTGGGATATTGTGGGTGGCGAGGTTACGACTCCAAATAGGGATTCCTTCTCTAATGGTAAGCTTTTAAAAGAGCTTAATAACACTATCATTTCCCTCATTCCGAAAGTATATACTCCTGCTAGGATTAATGATAATCGCCCTAAATCTTGCTGTAATGTTTTATTTAAATGCATTAGTAAGATTATAGCGAATCGTATTAAAGGGTATCTTAAGGATTTGGTGAGTATTAATCAATCAGCATTTGTGTCGGGTCGTTGGATCTCGGATAATATCTTGCTTACGCAAGAACTTATGCGTAATTATCATCGAAAGCGTGGCCCTCCAAGATGTGCATTTAAAGTTGACATTCATAAGGCATATGATACGGTTGATTGGGGATTCCTAAGGTCCATTTTAGTAGGGTTTGGCTTTCATCCAATGTTAATACAAATATTCGCGCAAAAACGATATTTATATTTAATGATCTTCATGTTTTGATAATAACAAATATAATGTCATACTATGTAAAAAATTACGTAAACAAGTTATTTAGTCAAAAGTTTACTTAACGCCGACAAATCACTTAAGGTATGAATATGGAATTATTAAACATAGTTAATGACCAAAGAAAAATATTATCATTTGCAAAAATCTTTTCTAATCAAATGATTTAAGTTAACACATGATTAATTATAAGAAAGTTATATTAATCATGTATGACAAAATAAGATTAACCATAAGTGGAAACAATCTTTCCAAATCTTTTCAAATTTTCCCAAATCTAGAAAATCTTTCCTTATTCATGATAAGAAATATTTCCTTCTAGAAGAATCTATTAAACCAGTTTTAATAAGTACAAAATAATATTTTGTATAGATTTGGAGTTAATCACAAAATGACAAATGTTGTCCCAGTTCCACCCACAGATCCACCAAATACACCAGATAGATCGAGGGTATGGGAGATCCGTGAGTCGCACGTATCACTCCCCTGGAATAGATTTGAATTTCAAAAGGTTTCCTATAAATACCAACCTCAAGCTTTCATTTTATACAACTCTTGACAAATATTTTCTCACACATATTTTATCTTTTATATATTCTTTGATCATTATACTTGTTACATAATCCATTACAAGTGATCAACTCATTCCACTCTTTAGTGAAGAACACTCAAGAAGACGTCAAGCTTCAAGTGTTAATAGTTTAGTTGTGTCATCACGTTTGTGATAATCATTCATCTTGTATATCTTGTGTTGTGTGTTGTGTGTATCATATGTGTATGATAGGTTAGTATTTAGGCCATAAAATACATAGTGTGTTAGATTGGTTCTATCTCGAAGTAGAACTCGAGCTTCATACCGAAAAAAGTGTAAGGGACGTGTACGGTTTTCTGCGCCTAAAGGGAACTTGTTGACATAGTGAAGATAACTCTCAAGTTAGGTACTTGAAGTGTAGAGTAGGGCGAAGAGGAGCTTCATAGTCGAACCATTATAAATCATTGTGTCATCGGTTTGATCTTTCTTATCTTTACTTGTTCTCATTACTTCGTAGATGGTGTATTTACTTATTGGCATCCACTATCATATACACTTTTGTATATCTCTTGAATTCACATAAGTCGACGATCTAAGTTTTAATTTTAAAACAGTAAAAACTATTCAACCCCCCTTCTAGTTTCCACAACATTGACACGGGCATGTAAATGAAGTTCGAGCAAGAGTTCAAACATTTAAAAACATGTCATTTCTAAATTTTTCTCTATGACTTATGTACATATCAGTGCATACCTCGGACTCGAATGTAATAAAGGAGTGTACGTTTCAGTGCGCATACTCTTCAAATAGAAGAGAAATCTTCTATCATGGTTTTTAAAACCGTTGAACATAATTTTCAAAAAGATCTTTCAATGTCTAATTGTTTACAATATAATTTGTGGTATCTTTCTATAAAAAGTGGTATTTGTTAAAATTGTGTGTTCAACACTCCCTTCCTTAAATAAATTTTAAAAAGTGTGGTACTTACAATGTTATTTTGTGTGGATCAATTTTTGAGGGGGAGCTTTTAAAACCAAAGCCTTTTAATGTATTTTGGGTACATCTCATAAATGTCAATTTTATGTATCCAAAAACATTTCGTGAAATTAAAATGTGGAAATTATAATGTCAAAAAATTTGGGGTTTTTTTTTTTAACAGATACATGTTTATAAGGCATCTCTCCGTCTTCAACATATTTGTGGTGTCATATCATTTTTTCCTTGTAACGTTAAGTTTAATAAATCTTGGTATCCCACATATACTTTGAAGGGGAGCTATCAAAAAATGAATTCATGCAATATCATGGTATAATTTTTCTCCCCATGGAATTTTTCATGTCATAAATTTTAATCAATTGGTATTTCAAATACTAAGAGATTTATTATTTTAAATAAGGGGAGAAAATATGATTAAAATGTGATATAGAAGAATGTGATCTTTAAAGACTCTAAGTGCAACTCTTTCCTTCATGTGCAAACCATTTCGAATCTTGATGCACATGTGTAGGGGGAGTATTTGAAAATAACAATGTCAGAAAATGGTTTTATGGTTCGATCTCTATACCCAACAACCAACTACTCTCACGATGTCAATAAAGTCATAAGGTGGTTAAGGTTAGGTGTAAGTCCTATGATCCAACCAGAACTGGAGGGATCTACCCATAGACATTCCATAGATAGATTAGAAGTCCTTAGGTATGATTAGAGATGAATGAGAATAAAGGAAGAAATGCTGACTAAGGTTGAGCTAACACTGGAACAATCACAACAAGGTGTTAGTGATGATGTCTTGGTAAGCATTGTAGGGGTTGAAGAATTAAAAAGAAATGTATGGATAAATGGTGAAAAGAAAGCATTCTCCCACACAAACTTGGGCAGACGTGGGTCAATACATAATCTACCAAGAATCACAAGAATGATTTTTGGTATTGAAGAAATCCAATCATAGACCTTGTGATGCATTGCACAACCTTCCCATCATCGTGTTTTCTCTCAAGAAACTTTCTCATTATCACGGGAGTACCACGTAATCTATTGCTCTCACTCCGAGATTGTTGATTTGAATAGGTGCCAGTTACTCCCAGCCTCCTGATTACTAAAACCAAAGTTGCACACAATCGAGTCTAGAGCCAGAAGAGATAAAATTATAAATCTCATTAGGACACAATGTCAAAATACACTTGTTGTCACCATAAAGTTCACATGCTGTAACAAAGAATCTACGGATTATCCTTGAGATCTTGCCAGAACATTTGAGTGAGACTAAGCATTCCACAGTGAATATGGGTAATCCTGCTTGAGCCAATATCAAACAAGATCTTGGTAGGTTACTTACAAGATTCTATATGAATCGAACTTGTGACAACTAGATATCGATTTAGTCCAGTATATGAATTGATGACTTAATCAGAAAGATAGCAACTATCTGATTCACTCTTACCGTGTTGTCTTCTTTGAGACGTTCCGGTAACAAGAACGGCTAGTACAGCTGCGAAACCCTGTCAAGAAGATTCATATGAATTCTATCTGATCACAGGTAGTATTTATACTGATTAACAGGGAACCATGGCTATTGCAACCGTATTCAACGAAGTGACAAAGACACTTTCGACATATATTGTTGTTTATCACTAACCTTTTTAAATGTAGATTCAAACGTCGGTGTTGCAACCATGTACCAGTGAAGTCGGATTCATGACCACATAATCATACTCAAGCTTTCAAAGTCAATTATTCAGCGTTAAGATTGTTGATACTAAACTTCCTCAAAGATCTTCAAAGTCAAATCAAGAATCGTATTTTGGGAAGTTTGTTAGCCTTATGTTCATATAAGTCAAATAAGAATGAAATCAATATGAGTATGTCGGTCAAGAGCACAAGTTGATTAAGAAAGTCAAGTCAAGATGATTCAATTCAAGGAGATGATGCAAGATGAAAGATCTCAGGACCCAAAGTCAAAAGATGATGGCTCAAGATCAATATACATAAATGACACCGAAAGAATGCATTGTCGTCTAAAGCATGAATGAAACAAGCAATTACAAACAAGAACAACAAATACAAGACCAAAGAAGAAAAAGCTCAAACGTCATATCTTTAACATTGGGGAAAATAAAGTCAAATCAAGATAACCTCCATCAAGAACGTCAACGTTAGGGAGATCAAATAAGACCTCAACATTAGGTGAGATTGTTAGCCTTATTTTTAAATAAGTTGAACAAGAATGTTATCGGTCGTCGTAGTCATAATTAGTGTTGTTATGTAATAGGCTAGTCGGGATTAATGGGCTTGGACGTTAAGCTAATATCGTCCGTGTTTTAGGCTCAAAGCCCAAGATAAGCCAAGCCCGAACCAAGTAGTAAGCCCACACGCCGCTTATGGATCAAGGGTATAAATAGGACCCTCTCCACACATAGAGAGGGTGTTGGTTATCATTTCTTGTATGTGTAATCATCTACCTCTACTTTCTCTCTCTAATAAATCTTTCTTTTTCCTTTCTACTTTTCTTTTTCTTCTTTGCTTATTCAGCTTATGTGACTATATAAGCTTAATGGTTGCTTATTCTAGTTATGATATAGATTAGATATTTTGGATAACAAAACATATCATGAGGTATCCATGCGGATCTCTAAATATGAGTAACATCATTTTAAGGTTTAACATTTTCATGTTTAGCCTAAGTATTATGACATTCGCTAGTGAGTTTTAGAAGGTTTTTGTATCTTCTTGAATTAATTCAAGACCTACAATACTCCCACTCGCTTTTAGCAAAGAGACTCCCACTCGCTTCTTGTATATTTGACCCTATATCTAGTATATGTCAGCATGGACGAGACATAAACTTTTGTCTCATATGGGTTGTATAAATAGTTATCCTTTGTTTCCTATTTGGGTATCCAACAAAATATACTTAATAGTTTTAGGCATTTGTCAATAATAATCTCCAAGAGTTTTTTACCAAATTAGAACTTCAATCAAGACACAATGAGTTTCATCTCATTTTATTACTAGAATAATGTCTTAATTAACCTTCTAGGTTAGAGTCTTATTGGGTATATCTACGACATACTCAAATATCTAACCTTGATTTCTTTAGGAGTTAACATAAGTTCAGGTCGGTCATATATCAAAAACAATATATGGTTTGATTACCCTTGTTGGACATTACCCATATACTTGTTTCCAATAAGATTGATCTTATACTTTATGGCTTTTACTATTTTACCAACTTTAGTTAAAACGTAATGGTATCAATAGTATTACTAAGCCAATTGCATCCTCTTATAAGTCTTTGATCAAGCTAACGACTTAATATGTATGTACTAACAAGTAAACATAAACAACCAATATATTACTATTCTTTATACGTCTTTGACCAAGTCAATGACTTCATGTACATGTCTTAACACGAAGACATAACAAGTTAACCTTTTACTTTACGTTACAAGTCTTTTCACAAGTAAAAGACTTAATGTACATGTCTTTGATGTGATGACATAACAATTATTAAACTAAAGTAAATCAATAGTAATTTCAAGTTAATTTCAAAGTTCATGTTTATAATTTCCAAGAAAACATAATCATGTAGTTTACCTTTTTATCTTGACATATTCTTTTAATAGGCTAACATACATTAATGTGTAGGAGTTCCTAGTAGAGTAAGAGTTTTTCTTACTTTGCAGTCAAGAAACCATTAGTCATATTGTTCTAAGTTGTTCCTTGCACACAATAAAGATTTCTCCCACTTGTGCAGGGTACAACTTCTTTGCATAAAACAACACTACACTAGTTAATAAGGAATCGTGCATAACTATCAAAGATAACATTAAACGGAAGCGACATTTCAAAGGCAACAAGTTATCAAAGATAATATACGGTGAATCTTACTAAATGAAGAAGTTTCACACTTGGAAAGTAATATTTTTATTTCAAAAGCCAACTAGACAATAAAGTAAGATGTCTTTGAGGTAAACAGCTCATAACTTCCACTAAATTTGACAACATTGCAAGTTTGTCCTATATTCATAAAATGCATTACTCCCACTAGATCTGACAACAGTGTGAGTGTTCCTTCACTAGTGAAAAGTAAGTAGCAATTTTGCATTTTTTTTAATTTTAATGTGTATGCTACTCATTTATTGCTTAATGTGCTTAGAAGTCATGAAGAGTTATCAAGTTCTAGCCATCTCAGCTATTTAATCAACTTGAAAAATTGGCATGCAATTCCTCCTTTATCTGCTCACTTTACCTCAAGGGTGTGTAGCGGTCTTTTTACTAGGTTTAGGAAACGCAATTGACGCTACTTTTTTCGTCCCCGAATATATATAAATATAATATAATATAAATATATAATAAGGATAAGATCAATAAAAGAGAGATAAGTATTCCGTGAGGCTTTCAAAAGATTTCACTTTTGACCAAAGCAAAACCCTAAAAACCTACCCGGGTAGTTTCTCAACGAGGCATGAATTGAGAATCGGTTATGTTCGCGATACGCGTTTTTGAATACTTTTAAAGCTTGTATAAATTTAGAAAAGGAAAAAAACTAAAAAAGACCCAGGGGCGAGATGTATAGTGCTGTGCTGGGTGTGTAAGAGGTTGACGGTGTTGAGGTCCAAGGTTCGAGCCTTGCTCACCTTAGACTTCCACCTTCAATTTTTTTCTTTTTTTCTAAAATTTTTTACACAGCTTATAAATAAGCTGTAAACACACAACTTTAACGAAGACAAAAATTTTAAAACTTAAATTATGCTTATGAATAATAAGCTGAAAAGAGTGACAGAAGGCTTGATTACACTATGTGAACAAAAGCTAAACTGTTTGGCTTTTTTGGACTCATTAAGCAACTAGAAAAAGCAAATAAGCTATCAAGAACTAATAAGCTACACCTAATAAGCATATAGAAACAAGAATTAAGCAATCCTATCAAGCTAAAAGCTCAAATAAGCAAATGAGCTTTTGGCCAAAAAACTGTTAACAAACAGTTAGTATGAGCTGAGTTTTGGTTTCCTTTTAACAGACAAATGGCTTTTTGCAGCCTTAATTTTAAGCTGTAAATGATGTTTTAAGTTCTTAAAAAGGCTATAACATATTAAGCTTACAGTCCAAATAGCTTATGCTTCAATGTCAAACTTTAAAAACAACTTTAACTAATCTAGAATTGTAATTGAAAAAGAGCTTTTAAAAACTTTAAAAACTGAAAGAAAACTTGACAGATTAATACCAAAGCCTCAAATGCCCATGATACTTAACTAACTTTATACTACTGCTATATAGAACAAAAAATGGACCTTGACAAAAACCATAAAACAACTTTTAGAGCACAAATCAAATGAAACAGTTTTAAAGGCTTTTAAAAACTCAGATTTAAAGAACATATACAAACCATCTTAAAACTTGATTTTTCACATTAAAAACTTATAAAACATATTAACACAACTTAATAAGGCTTGTTTAAAGATGGCTTAGTGACCAAATAGTTTTAAAACCTATTTTGACCCACTTTGGTCCTTAATCCAAACACCCCTTTAAAAATCTCAAAACCATTTTTAAGCTAATTTAAACGGAATAAGCCCAGTATTTTAATGTTAGATGATAAGTTGACAAATATTAAAGGCACTAATAAGAAAAATTGGACACTAGTAATAAGCACTTAATATAAGGCAAACAAGATAAGCAGTTTTAAGAGTTAATCTAACAGTTTAAAATGAAAACCGTAAAGCAAATGATATTTAACTTGTCCACATAAGGCATAAAATGAGCAGTGTGACAACATTACAGCATATACTAAGCAACCAATAAGCAGATTGGCTGTAAATAAGCTAATGAACAGTAGATAAGCTAAAAATGAAAAATGAGGACTTACAAATCCCTTGCTCAAAACAGGGATAAAAGGGCTCTTAGAGAGCTTATCTACAGGCTCTAGCTTGTGATAAATAAGCTCAGTAAACCCCCTTAACGCCTTCCTTTCTGGCTTATCTTCCAAATGAGCTTTTTGAGTGATTACTTTTGGTAAAAAGGCTTAAACTCTTCAAGCTATGGAAAAGCTTGATTAGTTTAAGTAAACAGCTTAGGTACAAGGTAAAAAAAGCTTTTGTAAGTTTAAACAAACAATTTTCAAAACATATAATGCATTAACTAAAAAACAGATTAACATAAAAAAAACTTAAATTTCATTAAACTTGAATAAAACAATACAATAAGCTTTAAAAAGACTTTAGATATAAGCTGAAAAACTAAAAGCTAAAAAACTAGATGCCATGAAAGGCTTACAAGGTCCTATTTATACCAAAAATCTAATTCTTGGGGTCCTAAATCCGTTTGTGCTTTCTTTGTGAGAGAAACCCTTGAGAAGCTTGAACTTGTACTTCCGAAATAAAGACTTGAAAACTTGTGAAACCCTAGTTGAACCCCAAAACAGCCCGAACCCTTTCATACTCAATTTTGACCCTTTTCAAACCATTCCAAGTGCAAATAACTTATGTGAACCTCTTCTAGAATCCCTTAATCAACTTATTCACCTACTTAGACCATTCCTTGGTCAAAATTAAAAGCACATGGCCTCTCTTTTACTTACTTCAGCCGCGGCATCACCAAGACCAAAACACCTCACCAAAGCTACTTCCTAGCTTATACACCACATCTACTAGCCCTTCCTCATCACCCTATAGACCTCCTATGTGTCCTAACCAGATCATAACACTTGATTACTCCTTATACCTTTAAATGGGTATAAATAGGACTCCTATATGTTCATTTTTCTTCATCCCCCACTTCTTCCTCTATAACCCTTACATAGAAGCAATCTGTTAGGAATTACAGATTTGATGCTTACAAAACCCATAAACAGAAATGAAGAAAGAAGAAACAAAAGGAAACAAGATATGCTAAAGAAGGAAACAAGATCAAGATTAATGTTGATTGAAATCAACATTAATGTTGAAGATATAGATTAGTCAAACATTAATGTGATTAGTCAAACATTAATGTGATGATTAATGTCAATTAATTAGTTTCCTAATTGTATTATGTTTTCTTTTGAAATAATAAGGACCCATTATGTAATAGTTAGGTAGCTTTGTTAGTAAGCTAGGGTTTCTTGTAACCTCCCTCTATTATATAAAGAGGGTAGGCGTCTAGGTTACAGGTATCCATTTAATAGTAGACTTCTCCAATGAGAGTCTAGAAACGCATAGAAAGCGTGTGTAGTAGTTAGTAGTTAGTTTCTTTATTAATGTTTAATAAAGAAAACCTTATTAGTAACATGATTGTGTTCTTTATATTCCGCTGCGTGTTACAATCATTGTTATCATACCTTAGATGAGTCCTAATAACGATCTATGGAATCATTATAGGATTTCACAATTGGTATCAGAGCCTCGTGGCTCTTGATCTAGGGTTTATAAGGTTTTCCTATGTATTTATTTTTCTGTAATTTTTTAAACACATATATTTTGGGTCCACAGACGCCCTTGGATCTTGAACAATGAGGATGTGTATGGTTCATTTTGGAGGTTCAGTTTATGCTATAATTCTTGATTGGAAAAGTTACACGCTCCTTTACAAATATTTGGTCGGAGTATGATACGATTCAGCCCTTGACATTGGATCTAGGATACTGGTCGTTGATGCGACGGAGCTCACTGAGACTATCGGCCATAGTATGTGATCGCCATGCTAATATTGTCTAAAAGAATTATTCAAAGACATTTTATTACATGATATTGTAATAAGCATGTCTTTTTCGCACTGAAGGAAGATTTGATCTATGCTACTGAGTTCAAGATTCAAGAGATGGTGAGTATACTTTTAAGGGGAAGCTTATTGTTGATATACTTAACCATCTACATGCATCACTTGAGGGGAAGCGTTTACGAGTTGCACAAGACCCCTATTAGATGATTACAAAAAGGGGAAGAAGATTTCTGTTGTGCAGCTTATTATTGTGATGACATGTTCTACCATTGTTTCTTCATGCAGATTGTTTTGTAATATCAAATAGGGGAAGATTGTTAGGAATTACAGATTTGATGATTACAAAACCCATAAACAGAAATGAAGAAAGAAGAAACAAAAGGAAACAAGATATGCTAAAGAAGGAAACAAGATCAAGATTAATGTTGATTGAAATCAACATTAATGTTGAAGATATAGATTAGTCAAACATTAATGTGATTAGTCAAACATTAATGTGATGATTAATGTCAATTAATTAGTTTCCTAATTGTATTATGTTTTCTTTTGAAATAATAAGGACCCATTATGTAATAGTTAGGTAGCTTTGTTAGTAAGCTAGGGTTCCTTGTAACCTCCCCCTATTATATAAAGAGGGTAGGCGTCTAGGTTACAAGTATCCATACATAGCAGACTTCTCCAATGAGAGTCTAGAAACGCATAGAGCGTGTGTAGTAGTAGTAGTAGTAATAGTTTCTTTATCATGTTTGAATAAAGAAAACCTTATTAGTAATGTTGATTGTGTTCTTCATATTCCGCTGCATATTTTCAATCAATGTTATCATACCCTAGTTGAGTCCAGATCTTGGATTCCACATCTTGTGTTGTGTGTTGTGTGTTGTGTGTTGTGTGTTGTGTGTATCATATGTGTATGATAGGTTAGTATTTAGGCCATAAAATACATAGTGTGTTAGATTGGTTCTATCTCAAAGTAGAACTCGGTATTTAGCTTAGCACCAAAAATAGTGTAAGCGACATGTACGGTTTTCTCCGCCTATAGGGAGCTTGTTGACATAGTGAAGATAACTCTCAAGTTGGGTACTTAGGGAGTGGAGTAAGGCGAAGAGGAGCTTTGTATCCGAACCACTATAAATCATTGTGTCATCGGTTTGATCTTTCTTATCTTTACTTGTTCATATTTCGTAGATTGTTAATTTACTTATTGCATCGCTGTCATATACACTTGTGTATATCTCTTGAATTCACATAAGTCGACAATCTAAGTTTTAATTTTAAAATGGTAAAACCTATTCAACCCCCCCCTTCTAGTTTCCACAATTGGTATCAGAAGCCAAGGTCACTCAAGATCTTTAACGTATATTGTATATTAAAGCTTGAATCGATCTATGGATTCGAATAAATATCTAGAAGGGCAATCTATGCAAAGACCACCTCTTTTTTAAAGTGATTATTTTATTTATTGGAAAAATAGATTTGAAAACTTGAAAACAAGATATTTTTAGTTATTTTATGGTTTTCAGGTAAAATGCTGATATTTAGCACTTATGGAAGTAAAAGGACAAATTATGTAATTATTCACAAGACGTTACGGCGTAAACCCTTCCAGGGTTACGCCGTAACAAATTCCAAGCTGAAACACAACATTCGAAGGACGATTACGACGCAACCCATTTATTGGTTACGCTGTAAGCACATTTATGGAAGGAAATCATAACAATATTTACCGTTACGGCGTAACAAGCCATGTAGTTACGACGTAATTATATTCAAGGAAGTAATCAGCATATCTCTAGATTTTTGGAATGTAAATAAGCAATAACGGCGTAACTAGATATAAGGTTACGCCATAACACATGAGTATTTTTGGAATGACGTGTTACCATGGTTACGGCGTAACTGGCTTGTGGTTCCGCCGCAACATATTCAAAGCCTATAAATTGAAGACGTTTCTGCACAATTCAGGAGGCAAATTCCCCCAACCTATTTTTGGGTTTGGGAACAAGGTCTACAGCAGCACTAGTGATAGAAGGAAGGTTGAAGGAGCCATGTATCGTGTGATAAATTTAGCTTTAGGATGTGTAGTGTTTCGTAATGTTTCCTACATTCTTCCTAAACCTAAGCATGAGTGTAATTCGCCTTAATATTATTATTATTTTGTTTCATTTAAATTTCTTTACTTGTTTTGCTCTCAATTCTCCAGTCGTAGTATCCATATACATTAGAGGTTTGATGTATACCTATGACATCGATCTCTTGATCTTAGAACTAAAATTAAGTATTTTGCACGCTTTAGCACCAGTTTAATTAGAATTCAACTTCGGCCCTTACTCTCGTAAAGAAGTAAGCTTTTACCATTGTTCAATCAATCTGGTATTAGTTTATCTTCTTAAGGAGATCTTCTAAATCTTCATCTTTTGATATCTTTGACCAAATCTTCCATAATTCTCCACCAACTTGTAGAATTCTTTAATGACGATTTTGATCCTTTTGTTTCATTACTTGTTTCTTTTGTCTCATCAAATCTATAGTATCCAGACGACGCTTTTTAATGTCACAAAGCTGTCATGAATCCGTCACTAATATGCATTCTCCTTCCTCCCATAGCTGTTAGCGACACTTAAGCTGTCACTAATCTGTCACTAATTTGTCACTAATTCGTATTCTCTTGGCAGTACAAACGTATAGAAGCAACATTTTTACGTAATCTTGGCAGTACTAATGTTACTTACAATCAAACCAATACCACAATTACTAATTTATTCTGTACTTGACATCTTTAAATTAAACATAAGCGAATATCAACAGCCCTAGGTATCCCACTGTTCCTATTCGAATATGTTGTAACAGGTACAAACTTAGAACTTTTCATGCCCACTTAATCAACAGTACTAATAACCCGCAACACAAAGACAAAACCCTAATTTAGATCGTTTTATATATATAACTCACTTCCAAACCCTAGAAAACGATTAAATCAAACATTGCGACCAGATTAGAACATAAAGAACCAGTAGATAATCAAACCCTCGCCGTCATTACTGCATTGAATAATAGCATCCAAAACAGACCTCGAACACCATCAGACCTGTTTGTCGCAACTGCTGCTTCTTTGTACCTTTCAATCATTTTGATACCTGCTGTTTACAAAACATGAACGTGAAACCCTTGTTTATCGTACATCCTTGCTGTCAAAACCAATCATCATGTACCTGATCTTTAAGAAGCCTTGAATTATAGAATAACCAAACCCACTGTATCTTGAACCTGAAGACCATGCTTTTCTGCTTTTATGAATTAGGGTTTGTAAAAACCCTAGTTTTACCGAAATCACCTTTTTACCCAAAAACAAAATAAATACGAACAAAACCTTGAACAAAACCCTAAATTAAGAGCCACGAGGCTCTGATACCACCTGATAGTCCTAAATAACCTGATAGGACTTATGATCTTTTAAGCTCAGATTGTTTAGATCTTTATATCTAGGATTAATAACAATAATAATAATATGCACAACGAAATTAAATAAAGAACATCAATGTTATTTGAACAAGGTTTTATTACCATACGTTTCCACCAAGCCTCAAATCTATATGATCAGTATAGATCGTGTTACCACCTGTAACAGGGATCAAGTTACCTTGATCTTGAGGCTAAACCACACAAACTAGACGTCTACATCTCTTTGGGATACACACACACACATTTTTTTGTGTATATCAAACTACACACCTATGAATCTCTTTATATAGAGAGATATCAAGGCTTACAAAGGAAGATAAACATTAGACAACTAAATCTTTTAAACATTTAAGGAATATATTCTGTTATCTTTATCTTCTTAAGGAGATCTTCCAAATCTTCATCTTTTGATATCTTTGACCAAATCTTCCATAATTCTTCACCAGCTTGTAGAATTCTTTAATGACGATTTTGATTCTTTTGTTTCATTACTTGTTTCTTTTGTCTCATCAAATCTATAATTCCCAACACAAGTGTATCCCACTTGTCACGCACATAATATGCAATCAAAACATCACAAAAGGCTTCTAAGAATCAGGAATGACACGCCCGCTGATATCGGGCAACGGTGAAAGACTGGTGAAATTTTTCCAAAAACAGTTGTAGCCCAAATTTTTGTAAAACGACTTAGTTCGCTACAACTCATGCTCTGATACCAGTCTGTAACACCCCTAAAATACGATACGCAACGGAATACAACATTTGGGGTGCTACTTCATAATACATGCACACGAGTCCCAGTAAACGTTCAAAAGATATTTTTATAAATCAAAATTTATTTTTATTTAGATGAAGAACATCAGAGTTACAAGGTCCCATATTAACTTAATAACTTCATTTCAAATGTCATGATACGACTTCTTTTCCAAAGAAACCTTTTGTTTAAATAAACAAAACATTTCACCCAGACACAGTCTTTGATATCCGCGTTCCGTTCCATCCAAGCCATCAATAGCATCAATACCTGAGATACATGCTTAAAAATGTCAACAAAATGTTGAGTGAACTCATAGAGTTTACAAACAACAATCAGAACGTAATATTTGGTTCCACAAAACACGTATGACTGCTAGCTAGGCAGACCACACAACTATTCCATCTTGTATGAGTCCGTGTACCGAACCTTAACACATTTATAATTATAGATAAAATAAGTGACCGGGTAGTATGCCGCCACCCTTTTCTCAATACAAAATGTCCGTTACAGGGTGTTCACTAACGGATTCATACCCCGGACAGGGCTGTCAAACCCAATAACCGAAACAATCCAAAGGCGTCTCAACAACGAACTCAACTGCGGCCTATAATTAATGTCACCCGATTACTTTACAATTTACAATAAAGTACGATCGAATAGTGCTTGCATCGCAACTATTGAAATAGTATAAATATACATACACATGTGATGAGAAATCCACTTGCGCGTCCTAGAATCTAACCCCACATAATTAAGTTATGATCATTCGTTTTCATTCACGTTTCAACACATTTTTGAAAACTTTCTATTTTCGGAAACTTTCTATTTTTAGAAAGTTTCTATTTTCGGAAAGTTACCATTTTTAGTAAGTCCCGTCATCTAATTATATTTATAATAATATTCTTTTATCTCGTCGCACATTCGACGTTCCAATTGGTTATTATTTACTCGTATCGGGATTATGTCCCGTACGTTTACCAAAAGTTACACTTTTAGAATTATATCCGTTCATAAAAGTCGTTAAGTCTAAATTGTTATAATCATAATAATAATACCGTTTATTATTTTATAAACACCCAACAAGACTCATATAAACCCGTTGACTTTCAAAAGTCAACGTTGGACTTTATTTGACTTTGAATTTATGTACATATATATTGTCTAGATCCGTCCCGCTCAAAACGACCCATTATATCACATTTTCATGACTCGGAATCTAAAGAGATTTTATGTAAAACGACGTTCCAGACAACTTTTTAGTTTTGGCCGAGACCTGAAACTGGAAGAAAAATGACCAAAATGCCCCAGCAAGTTTCTGCAGGAACTTATAACATTTTTTTAATAAAGTGCAGAATTTGACTTTCAGTTTTTATAACGCGATTTTAAAACTAACAAACCTCGCGACAAAGTGAAACGACATTCCGAACAACTTTCGTGTTTTGCCGGAAGGCTGAAACGGACTCGAAAGTGCTCTAAACGGACGTTTTTGAATCTGCCAGCATTTAGTATATTTCACAACACTT
>BQNB010035842.1:0-45275 GCA_026074375.1 Tanacetum coccineum | reverse complement strand
GTGTACTCACTTCCTAGATTACCCATATCAATCATAAATCACATATAAGCACATATAACACATTGCACCTCTTAAACCACTCTAACTTAACATATAAAGGATGCTCCATCAAACAACTACTTACCTGTATCAAAATAAAGTCGAAACGACATAAAGGAACGAAGGTCTCGCAACAATTCCCAAAATACGAAATATTCGAAAGAAATAATCAATAACAACACGATGAGGTAAAGGATGGGATAAACTTATGCTGGGCCTCGCTTGGGTTTGACTTTGCCTCCGTAAGAATCACCCGACTCCGCGAGTCCAGCCCTATTACACGCATCCGACAAACGATCAACTATCCTATCTCCTTCGGTTCCACAAGAGGCTCCTTATAACGCTTAAGTCCAGTTGGGAAAACGGTTCCCTAACGAGACTTCTTACGGGTAAGGGAAAAACATAGCTAAAATACTAAGAAAGTAAGACTTATCAAATCAGATAATGGAAGACAAAATAACTAAAATGACAACTTAGCAAAATACGAGATATATAAGCTATGCAAAAATAGAGGGGAAGCATAACAGTTATAGCATTAATCACTTAAGCCCTAAATGCATCTACATGGAGGACCCCTAGGTTATAGTCTAGGCTCAACCACCTACTTCTCTATAACCAAAAGCTCTGATACCAATCTGTCACACCCTGCCAAGGCAGAAACACGAGGCGTAACATCATGGATATCATCACAACACAATGGTGTCAACAATAGAGAATCACTAAATGCATAACTAGAAATAAAAGACACGATGTTTCATGACAATACTGAAAACAAAAGAACGGCATCTTGTATTAATGAAAAAGAAGTCTCATCAATACAAAGACAATGTCTCACAAACCTATTAAAACATTCAAGAATTCATGTAAACAAAACACGAAACGAAATCAAATGAAAACTTCCAATGCAGCCTAACGGTCTCTCTAGCCATTTTTATTAACTTCAGTATCTTCATAATGCTCACCTGAAAATGATGCTTAAACCTCAACACAATGGTTGGTGAGAGTCATAGGTTTTACGACACCAATACAAGATTTAAATAAATTACTATGATCATAAAAATAAAACAAAGCATGGCAGGACAATTAAGCTAGCTATTATACACGCTAACATGCATTCAACAACAATCACATTGGGACGGAACGTGTCCCCCGATCCAAACCACAAAACAATGAGGTAGACGTACCTCGTTGCTCCACTAATAGTCATGGAGAGGAATGATATTCCAAATTCCAGACTCTTGGTACCGAATCCACACAATATCACAAGGAGTTGATCACCTCCAAGGATCTTACCCACAAAGTAGGCGAAACCAATAACGGGTAGGAACGTTACCCACGATCCAAATCACATAACACTGGGTAGGAACGTTACCCACGATCCAAATCAAATAACACTTAGCACATAATATATAATAGCTACATAAAAGTCCATGCGTCAATCAAACCATATAATCACAGCAATTAAAACATTTCAAAACATATTTTGCATCATTTCCATCCCAAGAAAACATAGTAAAAATGGGACTATGAAACTCACCTGATTACTTTGCAGCTTCCACAAACACTAGCACAAATCTAAACAACAAAACAACACGTGTTACACGCTACTAAGCCAAAAGCTTAAGCACATGTAACAATCATATGATGGATGTCTAAGGTGTTTTATTACCCTCATGGGTCACCCCGACACCATGCCCCTCATTAACCAATTCGTTTACACACTTTTTCAAAGTTCTACAATTTACCCAAAAATGCAGAATTTTGACCTCACTTTACCATTTTCTAAACCATACCTACTGAGCTTTATAAATTTTACCAAAAATCACAGGTTCAATATCATGAGTTTACTATCTCTATGATTTTTCCACTAATTTATTTCCCCTCTTAAGTGCCCCAAATAAAATCAAACTTTTAACTACTCAGTTTCGGATCTGATCGCACACTAAAAAGTTTGAACCTAAAAACCATATTTAGACTCTAAATCAGAAGCTCTCCTTTGGGGTATTTTTAATAGACATATAGAACTAAACTCCTGTCTATTGGCTAATCCTAATTCAAATTTTAAGTGGGGGTTTTACACCTCGTAATCTGACCTAAATCTGATCCGTATTTACTGCTTTGACAACTTTTCTTGCAACCAACGTTTGAATGACTTCCCGACCTTAAAAACCTTCGAGGCCGGATGTTCTGGAAACTAGACTCTCTGAGCTACATCATAGACACCGGAAACTTTCCAAAAGCTATTACCATCATTGAGATAACAGCCGAACAACATAGCCCTAAATTCTGCTATAATCTAAATCAAGTTTTAACGCGATCTAAACCCAAACGAATGCACCCATGTGATCCTAATTAAACCCTAATCATTGTAATATGATTAAACCTCATTAATTTACAAATTTAATGAAACCCTAATTATCGATCTTAATAATTGTTACATGAATTAATGATTAATAATTAACAAAGATTAATTAATATTTACCTTAGAACTTGTTTTCTTCACAAAAAGCAAAACCCTATTTTTTTTTCTCCTTCTTTCTCTTGGATCGGCCGATTGATGCACTAGGGGGTTAGGGATTTTATTTTTTTGTATTTATAAGCCCCTAAACTAATTCTAGATAATTTCTAATTAGACTTTTATTTCTTCTTTTTTTTCCTTATTTTCCTTAAAATTCGTATTTTACTATTCATGTATAAAAAAATATTTTTTTTAATCTTTTATTAATTAATTAATTACCTTCAATACCTCAAGTTTTATAAAAACCCAAGCTAATTTGGTAAACAACCATTTTGCTTATAAATTACTTTCTAAAAATAACTTTTTCATTTCACCAACATACTTTCTATTTTTAGAAATTTCATTAAAACTCTTATATTTTACAAAACTCATTCCCTTCTCATAGGTCATATTTTCCACATTAATCCAACTTTCAAAACTTAATCTTATCTTAAATCACTAACACAAAAATACGTATACGTAATAATTACTTACACAATTAACACGAAACCGCTTAAATCACCAAAATTATTTCCTTGTCACTAAAAGTGAACGAAATGAACTTCACAAAATCCAACACCAATCCAATCCCAATGAGACGATCACACTCAATGGATTGATTATCAAATCTCACATATAACCCACATGAACACATATAAACACGAATAAACACAAATAACACATAACCTATACATTACAACAGATACATAAGTCAACACTAACGGTTTGACTAACCTGCTCAAGTCATGGTTGTCACACTTTTGCTAGTCCACTTTCATTAGCGAAGGTAGTTTATGCTGCAAATATTAATGATTGGTGTTCGTTGGTTGCTGTTCCATTGGGAGCTAAATGCGGTGATGTTGGTCCCTCAAAAAGCTCTCATCAGGTATTTATGAAATGGCCCATTTTTTCGATCCAAAGTTGGTCTGGTGTGTATACTTAGCTAATTAGGTTATCATAAGGCATGTAAATAATCATAGCAAGGTTGGATCAAGTGGTTATCGCCCTTGCCTCAGGAGACAGAGGTCAAGGGTTCGATGCTCACTCCTTGCAAGGCCGGAGGGGTCTTTTTCTACCTTTCGTAGAACAGGAAGCAACCTCTCTACCTTAGGTAGGAATATGGCTGTCTACACCGTGCAACGGTTTACTTTTACTTTACTTTATAAGGCATGTAAATAATTTACTCAGTCGTACTAATACAACTGTACAAAAAATATTAATCATCAGCAAATTTACATTCATTTATCTTTTCTTTAAATCTACATTCAATTAAGGTGTTCGTCATTTTCTTACATTTATAAGCTCAAGAGAAATCATGTTTAAAGGTGAGTTTTTTGGTTTGAGTTTTTTGACAATAGCACTCTTCAATCTTTATACCTCAGAGGATTTGTGCTTCATGGTGATATATATCAATTTTCTATACATCAATTTTCTATACACAAGACATTGTATGCTTGTATAATTTCATTTTAAGACACCTGCATAATATATGCCGCACCAAGTGATTTTAATGCTTAGAAGATTAGCAGAAGTCCCAAAATGGGCGGGTTGGGTAATGGGTTAGAAAGGCTTTTGGGTCAAAACGCACAATCTTTAAAACGGGCCAGGTTGGGCTGACCCGCCAACACATGTTTGGTCAATTTCGTTTCAATTCATTCACAAACATATAATGTATTAGGCGAGTGTCGAACATATTGAAGTATACGTTAGGCGAGGTCTTAGGTTTTACCTTTTGGCCTGATAGAAATCAAACACAACCTGAGTCAATCAAGGAACATGGGAACGAAAACATCATCTCTATAGGTCCGCATATCATGCATCTTCAGTTTGTAACATATCACACGTAGTTAGATTGTATCATAGACGATGCTGCATATATTCTATCAGGCATTTATTAAGCATGAGTTACATCACCTGCCTTTCCTTTTATTCATCACCCGATCTTAATTTTGACATGAATCCCCTTGCTTTTCAGGAACGTGGCCTTACCCGTCATTCATTTACCGGACCTTTACTACTAAATCAACACATTGGTAGCGGGATCAGCGTTACTGTGAAAAAGTCCAATATAATTGCTTCCTTAGCTCAATTTGTATCTGTTTTGGGAACTCAACTCGATTCTCAAGGGACCACGCTTTCCTTGAGCACTTTTGGGCAACTCGTATATCAAATTTCATGGAATACAAAGCTCTCTGTTTTGGGCCTACACCAAGCACCTAAATCTCCCTTGGTCCAATTGCTCTACCAATTGGTATCTTCAAATATAAAGATCCATTTTCTAGTTCGTTAAGGTCCCACACCTATGGTTGTTGAGTCAGAGCATGATACAAGCTCTAGAATAGGAGGGTGGGTTGAGATGAATAACTCGGGTACTAGACATCTACAATGGGGTGCGTCGATATCTGATCTACCTGAAGATGATTTTGGATGGGGGTTGAGGCTTGGTGGGACAATTGAAGGTTTGAAAGACTGGGATCATTATCAGGTTGAAGGGTTCTCGAAGATAAACTAGTATATGTGAAAAACGGTTCAACTCATTTTCCAGCGTTAATGATGAAGTCTAGTTGGTCTTTTTGATCTATTTAATGTAAGCTCCTCCTATTCTCAAGAATGACCCTTCATTTCAGCGTAAAGTTAAAGATTTGAGAAACCTTCTTTTAGAATATGATCAAAGTTCAGAACTTACTACAGCTCAAATTATTAAAGGAATTGAGTATACTTTCGGTTTATTAGATTTCAATGCGTAAGACATGAACCAAATCTTTACCAATGCGGAGCAAGTATTTAAAGCCATGGATCACTTTAATCATTAAGAAAGCAAACACAGATACAAGTGGTGCCAATTAAAATATAGGATTCATATGATATGCCTATAAAGCTATGAATTTGGTTTCTTTACTTTTTGTTGAGCTATGTTATGGATTTGATCCCAATTAGCATCTTACAGTTGAGTCTAACTTGCATTACACATGTGCGTGTTGGGTTTTATAATCTAATTAACCATATTAATTATCACGAGTACGCAGCGGAATAAATGATCACGTGTAGAACACAATAATTAACAAGATAGAAAACGTGTACCTTTTAGCACGAAACGATACACCGTTTAAAGGTAACCGTAAACACCGTCTTCTATATACGCGTGTGTATAATACAACGCGTAACCACTAAGAATCAAAGTATGATTCCTCTAAGCTTCCACACACTATACGTTCGTAGCAAACGACGAGGTATGCTAGTACTAGTAGTGGATAACAAACGATCTTCTTGTTCTTTGAATCAATCAACTAGCGAACAAATCATCTCCAAGTGATGATTAAATACAAAACAAAAAAACAAAAGTGTATGGTTTGTTTTGTTCGGTCAGGAAACCAAACCAAAGATTCCAAATCTTTGAAACCGGTCAACAAGGAAAAAATCGAATTTTTTAAGTTTAGGTTCTTTTTCAAGTTATTAAATAATGAAACACTAAACTTGTATTTATAGACCAAGTATCCTTTTCCTTGTGGGATTCCTTTTCTAAGCCGACTAGGGAATTAAAGGGTGAACCGAACCCTTTAAATTTCGGTTTATCAATAATTAGTCCCTCACGTTTAACCATTAAACGTTTAACTAATTATTTAATACTCGTTAACTTTTAACGATCGTTTGTTATACATTTAATATATTACATTAATATATTTTCTCGTCATTTAACATATAAACGTGTGCGTCCCCTTAGGCTCGAAAATATTTTCGGACATATATTAATTCATATATGGTCATAATCCAACAGTGCGGTGGTTCGTCTCTTCTATCCCAAGAAACATTCTTGTGCATCGAACTCAAACTTCATGTGTTTTTTAAAATCACAACTTTTTTATGAGTAAACCACCTCCACAAAACAAACATATTCAACTGCAACTCATAGCACGTACTCAGACCACAAAGACAAGAAGAATTCAGAAACACACATGATGCCTAAGCAAACCTGAACACAACCAAATCAGACACAAACTTACAGATCAGTGTCCCAAATCAAATTTAAGGATGAACTAATGTATCAAAACTTTGGCGAAATTCAAACCCCTAAGTTCTTAAACTGAACGCAATGTGACAAGTGACACTGTATCTATCATCTTTGTTATATCTCCCTCCCTATCAAGTCAAGTCATTTGCTGGCATGACTCATGTCAAATTGTCAAGCTTTAACAGCTCAAGCGTACTTACGCAAAAGATAAAAATCCACAACAAATCAAAAGCACCAAATCTTTTAGCATTACCACAAGAATGGAAAAAGTACGTTACTCTATATATATACAAAAAACACAAACAAAATCAAATTCATCACAAACCAATTACTTAAGCAATCTTCTACTAGGTCAGACACATCCCAAGAATCAAACAAGTCAGTGTATGCCCATCTCATAATTGAGGATAAAGCTAATACTTCAAAAAGACACATAAATATCCAACTGTAAAATAATGGTTAATGATCATCCTGTATAAAGCAACACTTCCAAAAGCACCAAAACTTGGATTATACCCACCAGCCACGAAGCAAACTAGCTAAATGCTACAAAATCACCACCAGCATATATGGCAAACTATACAAACAATCAAACTCATCAAGCATCCCAAAACTCTTCTTTTCCTCAAGCACCGGTTCCTATTTACTTAAAACTGCAAAATCTGGAACAGTCATAGGTGTCGACCTTGACTGCATAGGCACATATCTTGACTTCACGAAGAGGACTCTTCATTGCTGACCTCCCCATTAGGTAGCTTTAGCGAACTTGATGGACCCACTTCTTCGTTATCGTTGGAAGGCTAGTCTTCAAATGTGAGATTTATATATAACTCTCAGATTGAGAGCCGGTAAGTATCCATTTTCTCCAATCATTACGTCTCCTCATTTTGTCATCCTGCAAGCAGAATTTTTTTCTCATAATGTTATAAATTTGACTACAAGTGAAAACATATGTGAAACCTTTGCATCGTCTATTCATTTACACATAGAAACAACTGTGTATTAAAGACGCACCAGAAGTTCAACAATACTTGAATTCTTTAAAGAATTCACAATTGCTTGGATGTCCTCTGTAAGTTGTTGAACCTGCATATGATACAATAAACATACATCTATAAACACTTTTAACACAATAAAGCTGCATTATAAATAGGAAAGGAATATTAAAGAGCATGATTTGACCTCACTTCTTTAATGAGTATGTTGTTCGACTTTGTGGAACTAATGAACTTTTTAACTACTAATCTGATAGCCAAGCATGTAATTTCCACTAACATGGATTGAATTTTTTTTTACCATAGTAATATAATATCTAACAGATTGATTAAAAATAGCATTAGAGACGATATTCATATCTCAAAGTAGGCAATTTGTAGGAGTTTTACTATAGAAACAACAACGATACCCAATCCCGCCGGGGCAGGGTATGGGA
This sequence comes from Tanacetum coccineum, assembly GCA_026074375.1. NCBI lineage: Eukaryota > Viridiplantae > Streptophyta > Magnoliopsida > Asterales > Asteraceae > Tanacetum > Tanacetum coccineum. The sequence goes on along the minus strand of BQNB010035842.1, from coordinate 37,298 downwards.
GTTTTACTATAGAAAGCTAGATGTAATATTCCTATAATAGAATCAATCCTCACAAAAGGCCATTTCAGATCACATGGCAGCTCAAATCAGCATCGTCACTACTGTACTCAAACGAAAATGAAAGCAGAGAAAAGAACACTATACTTACTCGATGAAAACCAGCAATTACTGTGAGGGATACCCATCCTTCGGAGTCCATGTGCGACCTCAAAAAGTTATCTTTCGCCAAATTATCATCACTGTGGTTAACAGAAGAATTGTGTAAGCCGCCCATAAGAACAAATTCCAATTTGTACAAACTAAAACTAACCTGAAATAATATTCAATTTGTTTAAGTATCGGATCTTGGAAAGGTGAATCCATACGAGGCATAAACATTGTGCCTGGAGCTCCATGAGGAAGAGTAGGTGCACCGCTTCTATAAGGCTCGGGTAGTGTGGGAACATAATACGGACCCATCTCTACATACAAAGCAATTAATTTAGTCTCCCATTTACATAAAGTTATCCGATAAACATTTAAAAAGTGATCACATAAGAGCTTACCATAACCCATCGGTGAAGGTCTTAAAGGCGGAGGCATAAAAGGTGGTTGAATAAAAGGGGGGCGAGGTGGGGGGCCCATTTGATGTTGCATATGAACATCTCGAGGAGTAGGACTTCTAGAACCATGATGATCACGTCTTCCAGCATTACTGATTGGCCGAGGACCATAGTTATTCCTTCGGGCAGGATTCCTATTCAAAGAAGGATCAACCGGTCTTGGGGACCAATTATTGCCCTTAAAAGGTGATTGTGGAGATTCCAAAACTGCTGGTACCAAATTACCATACATACCAACGAGTGGAAACGGTGGCGGAGGTGGTGGGGGCAATGAAGGTGGTGGTGGCGGCCTATATTTGTAAATATCCACTAATTATTTTAGAAAAAGAAAATAAATTAAGGGCAATAAAGGAATTTCCTTTTATACATTATTCATAACTGCCCATCTAAATAGGATATGATCAGATCAAATAAATTAATTCCTCCATATCTCCCGAATCTCATTCTCATGGCAGTTGACTATCCCATTGTTACAAAAAAAACTAAATCACTGCTGGATCCTATTTTTTTATTAATTTTTCAACAGATTTAATGAAGAAAAACATGAGGAAGCCAAAGTTTTAATATTCGGTTTTACTTTTATACGAGTATTTGTTTTCCACATCAATCGATAACAAATTAAATTTGAAATTTTGTTTGTATCTCAAGAACTCAACATGTTGTGTTAGATTTGCTATATTTTTTTCGTGAATGTATGTTTCAGTATAATCGTTATTTAAATCTTGAATCTGCCTATAATTTTTTAAATTCATAATTGTTTCTACTCAGATCTGGATATCTACATTTGTGAATGTTTTATCCCACTCGAACAATTTTGTGCGTGTATCCAATTTACTATTAATAACTAGGGGTGGTTGGAGGAAAACACATGGATGGCCATCAGACCATTTTATCTGTTTGAGAATTCTTATTTATAGGCACGCTTTTGTTCATAACTCAATAACTCCTTCAGATTTTTTTGAATACTCTGTTAAACCACGAACCAATATATGCGCCTCATAATCATCCTTTTGAGCATCTCTTAGAACAGCACCTAAACAGTTCCAAACCAAATTACTCTATTCAAATATACAACAAGGCTTGGAGGCTCGCTTAATCAAATTAGTTGGGTGGTGATTGTGCTTTGGGTCGTGTTCGTGTCTAGGAGTCGTGTTTTAGTTGCTTCGGTTCGAGTTCGATTCGGGCGGTGGTTCGTGGTTCGATTTGGTTTCGGTTCTGGGTCGGGTTAAAACCTTGGTCGCTGGTCATAGTTCACGATTGGTATGTTTAGCTCGCTGATTTTATACGTTCGGGTTTTGTTCGGTTGTGTGTTCTTGAACCTTAACGTTCGTGTTCGGTTTCGATTTCGATCTATCTTTTGTTTCGGAGGTATAATCTTGAACCATATAATCTTGTGTTACATATGAGTGTTATATTAAGAAATCTTGTCATGTTAATATGCTATACTAGAATCTTGAACTAAGACACCATGAATGATGGATCGTTAGTTATATGTGTAAAAGACGTAGAACTAATAAGTTACATGAATATGCATGATCATTAACGTTAAAAAAGGAAAACAAAAGTTCAAAGTCTGATATTAGCCATACTTAGCCATACTTACTGGCTATGGACTCAATGGGTACTCTAAATTGTTAATTATGCAATACTATATTTGATTTTGTAATTATAATAATCATGTATGCTCTTTTCAATATGCAGTTAAAGCAAGATCAGGTGCTCACAAAATATGTGCAGCGTGCACATATGTTTTTGGAAGTCGTGCACATATGTTCTAATGATATTAATGAAAAAACGCAACGTGCACATATGTTCTTAGAATGACGTTCATATGTTTTAAAGAATTTGATGAGAAAAATGAAGCGTGCATATATGTTCTTTGAAGAGTGCACATATGTTTTCTGATGACGTGCACATCTTTATTTAACAAGACACATTTGTATTTCAATTGTATTTCATTTTATATCAAATATTTGTTTACTATCTATGTTTTGGTTTGTTTTAAATATTAGAGTTTACATGTATATGTATATGTTCATGTTTTTTGTCATAAATTTTAAAGATTAAAAAATATAAACCATAAACATACGTGCCATTACCATTTAAAAAAAATAAGTTTGATAACAATTCTACGCAAGAAACATATGTAAATTTAAAATATTAAAAAAAAAACATATATGCACCTTAATTTCTGAATAAATGTATACTGAAAAAAGTATAAAATTAAAAAAAAAATTAGTTCCGAAAATCAAGGAAATTAAAAAGACGTTTTAGATTAAAAAATTCAAAAAGAAAACAAAAATGTGCTTTGACTATTATACCCTTTTGAATTAAGAAAAACAATTAACAATATACTAAATTCCTATTGGTTCAAAGTGGTTCTGTAGGTTCTGTACAAAAAAGTGGTAACGCGCCCTATATATATATAGAGTAGGGATCCGGTGAGAAGAAAAACTATAATGAGAAGAATAAGAAGGATTTCTAACCACACATTTTAAATAGGAGAGAGAATTTTAATAGGAGATGCATCCATTTTTGTAGGTGCATCTTAAATATGTGGTTGTGGTTTCTTCTTATCATTCTTATTTCAAGTTTTCTTCTTATTTGATCCTAACTCTCTCTCTCTCTATATATATATATATATACATATATACATATATATACAGGGATGGGTTCTAAAGAAAACCATATTTTGCTAGAAAACCCAGAAAACAACCAAACAGATGGCCTAAAAAAATCAAACAGATGCCCTAGTTTTTTAGGGCATCTGTTTGTTTTTTTTGGTTTTTACAGAGTGTAAATCGAGGCCATATTTGCCTGAAAAAACAATTTTTAGCCTGAAAAAATTAGGGCATCTGTTTGGTTTTTTTAGGGCATTTGTTTGGTTTTTCTAGGTTTTCTGGGTTTTCCACCAAAATAAGGTTTTCTCATGATCCCATCCCTATATATACATATATACATATATACATATATATACATATATATACATATATATACATATATATACATATATATATATATATATATGTAACATGGCTACAATCCCCCTCACAAAATACACAAGAAATTATTCAAGACCCACACAAAGGACTCAGGGACCCACACAGAGGACTCAGGGACCCACTTTCAGACACAGGACTCACGATTTATAACACAGAATTGTATATATGTAACATGGCTACAATCCCCCTCACAAAATACACAAGAAATTATTCAGGACCCACACAGAGGACTCAGGGACCCACACAGAGGACTCAGGGACCCACTCACGATTTATAACACAGAATTGTAGCCAGTTGGCTACAATTAATTGTAGCTAAATATCACCTATTAAAGTTTTGCAAATTGTCTGATTAACACTGTCGTTGTTATATAGGAAACGAGAAGAAAATGAAAGTGTAGCACTGTGTTTAAAAAAGCGCGCCTAAGGCAGATGCACTACCCCATTGCATCGAACACCCTGATGCATTGCGTTTACGGGATACGTGGTGAGGCGCACGCATCAGCTAATGCGTGCATCGGTGCTTTTTTGCGCATCATGTACGTGGGACTTCTAAAGTAAAATTGGTCTTACTAATGTGTATTGGTAAGACCAATTTTACTTTAGAAGTCCCAAAGCTTTCCATGGATGCTTTTGATTTGCTTTTAATTATTCAAAAATGATCACACTTCTGATCCTTTTGGTGATATTTATGTATTTTAGCGAGTGGAATTGTTAACTATGAAAATCCATGATATCTTTTGATCGTAAATTTGGTATTATATGTGGTATTATTATATTGGTGCATTATATATAATTTACAAGTATTTTTTTATAAAAATGTCCGCGTACGTGATGCGCGCGCTTTCACCTCGGCGCCGCGCGCCGAGGCGAGCCTCGGCTTTTTGACCCTTATCGCCTCGGCGCGCATCGCGCTTTTTAAAACCCAGTGTAGCGTAAGTTATCAGTATTCATTCCTCATATATTTGAAAAAAAGAAAGATATGATAATGATGAATAGTTTGGTTCTAGTGAGTTGCGAACATAATATAATGACAGTAAGCAGGATACAAAGAGTGAAATAATAATGATTTTGTTCGATCTATGTTTGGTATGACGGAATGAAGTAGTAGTGACAAAATGGAATCAACATCGTAATGGAATAAATGAAGTAATGGAATGACGCACTTGTAATTAAGTTTGGATGTAAAGATAGAATGGAATGAGGCCTTACATGATTTCCTCGAAACAAAATTCGTCATATCGAAGCACCACCTCCATCTCTTTAAAAGTGAGATCTTCTTTCAAGTTGAACATCTTGTGAATCACTTCAGCAGTCTTCCCATTGATCATGTCAGCAACAGTTTCAGAAGTCACGTCCAAAAGGCTTCTGATCTGCATATCGCATGCAGCCTGAAATGAAAACCCGAAAATTATTAAGCCAATTAAAGTATATACATATTCATGAACCAGATGATACCTACGGATAAAAACAATGACAATGGATTTTATTTATTTATTTTGTTATATAGAAACAAGGGATACAATAGAAATTAAACCTTGAAGGAGTTGAAGGTATTAGTGCACTCTGGGAAATCCAGCCAATTAAAAGAAAAGAAAAAAACTTATCTTTAAAATGAAAAACGTAGTTGACCCGTTTTTTGGCCGATTAACGTCAAATTGTGGTGGTGGTGGTGCCCGTCTAGTGCCTAGGCGCCAACTAATTGGCTGCCTAGGCCGATATTTGAAACCCCAGACACTGATACACGAGAACTGTATCATATTTAAAGCTAAAAATGGCAGTTTCTTACAAGTTTTCGAAATATTGCAGTCCATTTACAAAATTACAAGAGGGATGATAGATTTAGATAGAAATCTCACAAAAATAAAAATGCACACCTCGTTTGCTACATATGTTAATTTTTCTTTTTTTGTTTACAAAGTGAATTATGATATTTTTTATTTACTTTCCTTGCCATAAATTATAATAGTTGCAATTCTATTTTGTACAAAAAGTTATTACTATGTCTCAGCAGTTTTTGTTTCAAAGAATGGCGACCTAACCGGTTTCCATAGCCAACCTCAAGATGTTTACCCTCAAAAATAAATTATACAAAATTTCAACATATAAATAATATATGCATGAATAATTGATACTTACAGAAAGAAGATCAATAAGAATGCTCTGATTCTCTTTCACAAATTCAGAGTGGAAATCCTTCGGATTCTCATGGCCGAGCTTTTTATTGCTATTCCGGATCTCTGCATGTTTCTTACAGAATTCAATAACCTTTAAAACGATGTTGGTTTTGTATTCGAGTCTCAACACGCCAGTTCCATACTCGATCCAATTATCGATAACACAAGACTTCATGGCCTTCAACTCATCAACATCGACCTCGATTGACACGGAGCCAAAGAAAGCCTTTTATGTTACCCAAAGAAAGCCTTTTATAGATCAAATTGTCCAAATTTTGGAACCAACGTAAGCAACTACATACAATGTAATACCACTGACTTGACCACTGACTTGATCAAGGGTCTTATAGTACATACTAATTCAGCCGACATAATTTTGCTCTTTCAAGAAGATAGTCAGCGATCTCCAACTTCGTAAGGACTGGAATGGGTCGATATTCCACGGTTCCACCCATGAGGCATTTCATTGCCACCATTCTTGGTCATCGATCATCCATCATGGTTTTGTACATTTCATAAGTTTACTCATGAAACTTTTTAACAGTTTTTTTGGAGAGATATTGGTGAAGCGAAAGCGTATGTTTCCAATTGCTACCCAAATGGAAATTTATATGTTGCTGGCACTTGGAACAAACATTATGGTTAAGTATTAGGGTGAGGTAATGCATAAGAAATCGAGATGTTCTTTTCTTATTAGGAAACAAGTATAAATATAATAACAGAGATACTTAATAGGCTTCATCTGCGTAGTCCTTGCGGTTGCGGATTTGCATAAGGGCTTTAACAAAGTTTATGACACAATTTTTGGAGCTTCACTCTCTTAACTCGTTTCAAGGTGGGTTTGCAGTCAAATGAGGGTTCAATGATTCACATGATTTAGTATCTATTTGTGAAATACTAAAAATATCATCTTGACCACAATAAGCGTGGGTGTCACTGATATCACTGATATGCAGACACCCGAGTTACCCATTTTGTACTCTGAAGAGTAAAATTCAATAAGCGTGGATTCCCATTCGTTATTCCCATTCGTAATTTCATAATTCAAGTTCAGTTTTTAATTAAATTTTAGATAAAAACTCTGAAAATTTATATTTTTTTCTTGAACGTGTCTGTGACAGGGAAGGGTTATATTTAATTAACATAACACGGGGAGCCAGTGAAACAAAAGTTCTGACTGCATTACTCCATGATTTGCAGGCTGCAAATGATCCCATGGCCCCTATCAGAGGAATTCCTCATGAAGCAATTGGGGTACCTCACTTATGTCTGACATAAACACCTCTCTTTAAAATACAAGAGGTGGAATTGACATTTTTGTTACTGGATGTTGATCAAGACAATCAAAACTACATATTGATACTACATGTTGATTCTTACACCTAAAGGTGGACACTTTGGAACTCCGTGGACCGACCCGATGGTGATGGAGTTTCTCGAACACTTAGAAAAGAAAAATGAGACACTGCCTAAAAGTCAGAGCAAAGTACCACCACTTCACATTCAACTATAAAGTTAAAATCTTGTTCTTCTATAAAAAACTATTTGCATGATTGTATGAAACGAGATGGTCGGCCCGCGCTCCGCTGCGGGACGACTAGTGAACGTAGTTGTCGATGGCGGAATGGGTTGTCTGAGATGGGCATTTCAGTTTTGATGAAGTAGCATAAGTCTTAATTTTGGCAAATACCTAAATCATAATACCTTGGAGAAAGGTGTGCTTTAGTTTGGCCAGACCGATATTGCAAAGTTGCCTCCAACATTGTTTCTTCCGTAACTGCTATGTTCTCCATTTCAGCAAGCGAAGCAGCCGCCACTTCATGTTTCTCCTGAATTATGCAAATTGTAACGATGTGAAGGAAATTTTAACCGATTGGTTGCCAAATATATGAATGATAGTTTTGTGAAAGAATGATGTATTAACCCGAATCACTTCAGTGGCGTATCTCTGAGGTTCAACATCTTGTTCAACGTCTGTCCGAGCATCTTTTGTTACCTTTTGCTCTTGGTCTACCCGCATTAAAACCTTTAAGATAGTAAAAATGTGATTATCATGATTTTATAAACTTTAGAGTAAACATATTACACCTATTAAACACTTTTTTTGGCAGACCACGACAGCTTCTTATGAAGACACATCAATAAGCAAATGATAATATTCGTGATTCAAAAGGAAGGAAAGGTCGGGGCTGTTTGGGTATAGCTTATTGAAATAGCTTATGTAATGCAGTAGATAGAAGGGCAAAAGGGTGTTTAGTGGGATTCGCCTTACTACCTTAATAGATCAGAGCAAACCGGATGAAGAACGGTTGAAGGCTTATATTGTTCTGGCATAGCAGCACCAGCCTGCACACATATTCCAACGTCGTCAGTCCCTTGAATAATTAGGTTCAATCCTTCTGCAAATGGGCTCTAAAAAATCAAGAGCATGCCACACATACCTTGGTGGTATTAAGTCATCAAGCACCGCCATCTACGACCCATGCTACCCATTTACGTGTTGATGCTTAAATGCCACACAGTCCTGCCCAATGGGTTCGACATGGATCTTTGGACAATTCCCACAAAATCTCACGTTGTACATTTTCATTAATCTGTTAGCTCCGGACCTATGTTATATCCCATGACTCATGCAAGGCGCTACAATAATCGGGACACCATCCGCCTTGAGCAGGTCTTGGACAATCCCAAAGAGCACATTTTCATCGCAAAAACGCAGATGGTGGAGGGGGACCTGTTATGTAAGGCAAGTTGTCTTCTCCCTGATCAAATCCAACAAATCCAATCCATCAAAGAAGTATAGAACCAAGGATTAAGTGAACGTATAATACATTTTTTATCTACCACATGTGCAAAATGAAGGTGTTTCTCAAGTTTTTAAAAGAGATAAGAAGTAAGAACTGAAAGGAACAAACTAAGCATATAAGCAGAAGAGTACGTTTTTTTATGATGTGCGGTGTTTGTTTTAGGCTAACTAAACTAATATACATGATATTTTTTTGGTTTCAGTTAGATTGAGTTGACACGAAACCCCTTATATTTTTTAGCTTACTTTATTGAGCTTATGCAATGACACGATGACCGCCTTTTATAGTACCCACGTATTGCAACTTTGTTTTGACTCATCATATTTTCAATTTTGCTAAATAAATCGCTCATCCCAGTTTCATTCATCACTATCAACTTGGTAAAATACATTTCTTAAACTGAATCTAAAATAGATAACATAACTTTAAAACGCTAATTTTTAATGTTAAAAGAACTTACCATATTTTCACTTCTCTTAAAAGTTTCATCAACCACTTGTTAGGCACCCACTTCACCGGCGCTTTTCACACCAACAACCACAACTCCACTTCTTGATTCATCTTCAACATATCCACTCAATTGATCCGTATCTCAAACCCTTAACAGTTTATCAAACACAGACTGGAATTAACATCAATATTAAAAAAACACAATAGAAACAATAGTAAATAAATGAAAACAAACCTAAAAAACAAAACCTCTTGCTAGTAAAAAAACATAATGTGTGTTATAAAGAACTCTAATTCATACTTAATTCAAAACCCTTGCCCTCAAATCACTTGAACACTCAAAAATTGAATTCAATCAATTGCATCAATAAGATTGCTTTTTTTTTTTCTGCTTATTAATGTGTGTGTGTTTTTCTTGTCACTAAGAAACTGACAGAGAGAGAAGAGGACACGTATCATAGAAGGATATACGTGTTAAACCTGTGGAGATAATAATGGGGCGGTTTAGGATCGGGTTATGTTATGTGAGGGGAGTGGATCAGGGGCGGGTCGAAAACAATAAATGTGACCCGAGTATTCAATATTATATTTGAAAATTTCAATATTATATTCTAAAATTCCCACTGATTGTATATATTTATATATATATTCTAAAATTCCCACTGATTTTATATATTTAAAATAAAATTAAAATGGAGAGATGTACCATCATTGACATTACCACAATATATTACATCAGTTCTGAGTGGAGTCGTGGTCTGGGAAACGGATCAAAATGGGATCGGGTCAAAATATTTAATTTTGTGTGGATCATATCCAGTTTTTCAGTAGCACTTGCTCCAAAAGGTGACATTTTTTAACGGGTTCAAAAAGATTCCAATATGGTGGAATGATTTTGATTTTTTCTGTTGTTAATTTTTTTTGTTTTAAATGATTTCAATAGGATTTTGGTTCTTTTGTGCTTCTCCTATGTTTTGTGATGTCTGCGGTGTGCAAAAAATTAGGTTAGCTGTGTATTAGACTGTTGCTGGGAGGCCTAGTGTTAGGCCTGTGTTATAGGGGTGTTTGATCGGTTCGAGGCTATCGGGTTTGTTTGGTAAATTTTTTTTTGAGTTAACTGAAACCGACCGAACTAGAATTCAACTGAACCGTATCGAAAACCGAATTTAAATTTGGTTCGGTTTTTGGGTTGATCCGAATAACCCAAATTACACTATTTATTTAATAATAATAATAATTAAATTGATATTTAGCAAATTTTTTTTTTATTTCAAACATAAAAAATTCTTATTTTTATATTAAGATAAAATTTTAATGGTCTTTATACATATAAATATATATAAAAAATATATATTTATATAAATTTTGTTTCCGGTTAAATCAATATCCAACCCGAACCGAATTTGTAGTTCGGTTCGGTTTTGCCAAATTCAGTTCGGTTACTAATTTGGTATGGTTGTTTTCAGTTCAGTTTCGGCTTTCGATTTCTCAGTTTTCTGCTCACCCCAAGCCTGTGTATGAATTTACAAATATGGAATAAGCTTTGTGTCTACTTGGGACTTGTGTGTTTGAGTTCAAAATTACTAAAAAGCTTTGGGTCTACTTGGGAAAAGAAGATTTACTATGTTGCAGTAATTTCTTTTTAGATTACACAAGATGATAAAACCCTTTGTTTATTAGATGTTTAAATGAGAAACATAGCTAAATAACGACAGTTATATCTACTATTGAAGTTTACCAAGTTAAAACCTACTCTTTTACCCGAGAATAATATTAACAAGCGTGATTGCCCGCGCGATGCTGCGGAGCGTTAATTTTTTTTTTTTGCTGGTTTATTTTTTGGTCTCATGTTTAATACTTTGTTTTTTTTTCTTATATGAGCTTATTTGTTGGGCCTCATGTTTAAAGGTTTTTTTTTTTGGCTATTTGGTTTTTTTTTTAATATAATTTTATGAGATTTGGGTAAATATGTGTTAAACATGATTGTTCGCGCGTTGACTCTGATGCGTGACATTTAATTGATGCGAGGCGTTAACTTTTTTATTTTTTATTTTGTGCGGGTTTATTTTTCCGGTCTCATGTTTAATAGTTTTTTTTTTCTGGTCTCATGTTTAATAGTTTGTTTTTTTATATGGGCTTATGTGTTAAGCATCATGTCGTGGGTATTTTTGATCTGAATAAATCAGTACTTTTGTAATATTTTTTCCTATTTTGTGCCGAGCAATTTTTTTATATTAATTTGTTGTAGGGGTTTATTTTTTCGATCTCATGTTTAATAGTTTTTTTTATATGGGTAATTTTGTTTTCTATTTTGTGCCGAGTAATTTTTTTTAAAGTTGCCAAGTTAAAGAAAAAGAAAAACCAAAAAAAAAAATTTGTCAAATGGGCACCGGCCCAAAGTGAGAGCCCAATGGGCCGGTTACTGTAACAAAAGAAAAAAAAAAAAAAAGTCAAATGGGCCGGCCCAAAGTGGGAGCCCAATGGGCCGGTTACTGTAGCAACTACGTCAAAACGACGTAGGGGTTTTTTAATATAATTTTATGGGAACATGGCGTTTTTTTATTGTATTCTGTGTGGGTTTATTTTTTCGGTCTCATGTTTAATAGTGCGGGTTAATTTTTGCGTTAAAATTTTATTTTTATTCTTTTATATTTTTTATTTGTGCGGGTTTATTTTTTCGGTCTCATGTTTATATATGTTTTTTTATATATGGGGATTATGTGTTGCGGCTCATGTCGCGTGTGGCATTTTTTATATTAACAAGTCAATTATTTTTGTAATTTTTTTTTTCTATTTAGTGCCGAGCGGGGTTTTTTTTTTCATTGCCTAACAAAAAAAAAAGGCCAAATGAGTTGGCCAATTGGGAGCCAGAAGGGGATAGAGCAACTGTAGTGTGGAAACAAAACTACGTCGTTTTATTCTACGCGAGACATTATTATTTTTTATTTTTTTTTTATTTTGTGCGGTTTTATTTTTTCGGCCTCATGTTTAATAGTTTGTTTTTTTTCTTATATGAGCTTATGTGTGGGGCTTATGTTTAAAGGTTTCTTTTTTTGGCTATACGGGTTTTTTTTAATATAATTTTATAGAAACCTGGGCTTTAAATGAGAATCGCGCGTTACTGCAGGGCGTTTTTTAATTGTATTGTGTGCGGGTTTATTTTTCGGTCTCATGTTTAATAGTGCGGGTTAATTTTTGCGTTAAAATTTTATTTTTATTCTTTTCTATTTTTTATTTGTGCGGATTTATTTTTTCGGTCTCATGTTTAATAGTTTGTTTTTTTTTATATGGGCTTATGTGTTGGGCCTCATGTCGCGAGTATTTTTTTTATCTGATTTAGGGATAAAGCCGTAGAATACCAACGAACTTTTCAAAATTTATCGATTTGGTACGTGTACTTCAAAAATTATCGATTTGGTACGTGTACTTTCATAAAGTGTTCTCATTTGCACATTTTGATGATGTGTCACGTTATTGATGTGCCACGTGTCAGCCTATCACGTATGACACGTCATCAAAATGTGCAAATGAGAACACTTTATGAAAGTACACGTACCAAATCGATAATTTTTGAAGTACACGTACCAAATTGATAAATTTTGAAAAGTTCGTTGGTATTCTACGACTTTATCCCTTTATAAAAAATCAAGATAAAAAAATTATCAGGGATGCGTCATCTACAAAAGGTTTTATTAGATTCTGTTTCTCTTTTGATTTTGGAGGAAAAATTTAATTTTAATCATAACTTAAATTTGTTTTTTGTTTCAGGAAAGCAGATGAGTTAAGATTTTGAGGTTGGAAGAACAAGAGCAAGATCTTCAAGTGAGTTAGGTATTTTTTTTTTACAAACTCATTAAATTTCATTATTTGTTAAACAATTATTTTCGTTATTATTTTTATATCTATTCACAAACACAAATATAAACTAATCATATAAACTGATACTAGTGGTGCTTGCGGTTATTCACCGGCGGCTGTGAGTTTAGTGGTCATGATGCACCTCTCTAGCCGAACCCATTTGCCTCTAACTTAGGTATATCTCCAACATTTTTTAATGATTCATGTGTTTATTAATACTAGCGTGCTTAATAAATTGGTCATTACTATTTGGAACAAGAGTTTGTGTCAGGATGTCTAAGATTATGATTTTTCATTTTATAAAATTTGTAAGATGTTTCTGTTGAGTGAATATTTGTTTGATTGATTGTTTGGTTTTACATTTTTAGTTTTTAATATGTTTGTAGATTTATGGTTTGTTAGTTTTAGGTATTTAGAATGTTGTTTTACTGAATTAAATGATAATAATAGTTGATACTTGAATACAAGTACAGTTTATGTCATGGTAGTTGAAATGGTGTTCATTTTGGATTTATGGTAAAAAAATGTTGCAATGCTGTGAATATGTTGTAGCTAGAGTTAAGTTTATGCCTGAGTCTGTTCTTTTTACTACTGTTGCTTTATAGCAATGTTTTTATGCAATGGCTTTTTTGATGTTCAAAACACTGGTTTATAGCGACTTAGTTTTGCAATTGGTCTGTTTACGGTTAACCGAGATGGATAATATTGTTTGGTAATCTACATAGTGCCGATTGTACTTAAAAACTTTGGTTCATTTTGCAGAGTAATCATGGTTAAGCATAACAATGTTATCCCAAATGGTCACTTCAACAAGCACTGGCAAAACTATGTCAGGACTTGGTTTAACCAGCCTGCTCGCAAAACCAGGAGAAGGAATGGTTAGTACTTGGTAGTTTAGACGCACTTCAGTTTCAGCAGATTTTTTCGCACTTAGAATGGTTTTGTTACCTTGCCTAAAAGTAACGTTAGATGTTTGTTGATTAATTTTCAGCTAGACAAGCCAAGGCTGTTAAGGATTTCTCAAGGCCAGCTGGCAAGCTTCGTCCTCAGGTTCATGGACAAACCTTGAAATACAACATGAAGCTTCGAGAGCGCCGTGGATTTTCTCTTGAGGAATTGAAGGTAGCTTTATATGATTTTGCAAACAGTCTGTTAGATAAGTATGTATTAGTATGGTAGTTGTGTAATCATAGAGAAACATGAATGTGTCCTATATATTGTACTAATTTAATTTATAAATTTAAATCTTGAAATTTGTGTTTGTACTTCGACTTTAGCCCATAGTCAGAACTCGGTCTCTTTGAAGGCAGATGATGATTTCATTTTTTTAATCCTGACATTCTCATGGTTTCAGGATGGTCGGATTGGCTATGAGGAATTTCAAGTGAGAATGAAGGAGGGAACTGATTGGAGAAAAGTATCTCTTGGCAAGTGTCTTTTTCATGCAGTTTGTTTTGCATCTGTATTGAAAGCACAGGTTCCTATAAATCGAAAAAAAAGTTTACTAAAATTGATAGTTGTTTAGTCAATAGGGAAACGGGTAATAATAGTGATGTATGAATTCTCCTATACAGGATCTTCCGAAGCTTACATAGCGAATGACACATTATCAACGGTACACTTACAACTTACAACGGAAGCCGGAAGGTATGGTTTACTTTTTTGTTTAAAATTATATGTTGGATTATTTATTATGTAAGTAACTATTTATTGTGTTAAGAATCTACATTGCGTTGTTACCAACAATTGCAGATGTCTGAAATGCCATATGCTACGTGTAAGCACATGTTTTTTTAACTCCTGTTTTCTTTCGTTATGATTTCGTATGCGCACTTTCTTACGTGTTTGTGTATTAGGTAGGCGGTCAGCAGCAAATGCCTTCGACTTCTACGAACCATGCCGACGCATCTTCCAGTTTGCCTGGCCAGCAAATGCAGTCAGGTAATTAGTAATGGTATTGCTATTGGTAGCTGCAGGTGCAACTAACTTCCAGGTCACAATTTTTCTTATTGCTTTTCAATATGAGTTTACCTATGTATACGAGTTCTTATGTATTTGTATTTTGATCAGGTGTACGACGGACGATGGCATCTACTTCTATGATTAGTGCAGACGTGCTTTCCGAGAGTAGTCATGGTTCGCAAGTCAGCCGTGGACCTACCAACGACATTGGTAGTTCATACAACCAGCCACGACGTTCAGGCCCGACGTCAGACTAAACATATTGAAAGTTGTGTAACAACATTTACGCTAAAAGAAATGCAATTCTTGCCATTCTAGATCAATATGGCATCCGGGAAAGTTGTGAAGAAACTGAGGTATGCGCAACAACATTTACGCTAAAAGAAACACGGATTCATTTAGTACTAGAATAATGTGTTGCTATTAGGTACTGTCACTAGCATACATACATGTTTCAGAATTCATTGTTTACAAAAACTGATTTAATATCTGAATAATGTCCTGCTATTACACATAATAAGTACCATATATATGCTTTTCAGGACACTTGCAACAACTAGCGAATTAGACAAAACACGTGAGGATAAAGGAAAGATGATTATCACAGAAGCAGAAGTTGTAAATGTTGCTGATTTAAGGCCAACAGATTATAATAAAATGATTGAAGTAATACTATACCATAAATGGACTTCCAAGCATATCATGCAAAACTCACAGGTAAACGCACAAAATTTATAAATTACTAACATTTTACTTGATATCCGTTAATAAGACTGATAGACTATTTTACGCACACAGGTTTGCGACTGTCGGGCACATGAGCCAGAATACGAAAGCCAACATAAAAGAAACACTAAAAGAACGATCGAAAACAGAGCACACACAGTCCTACAATGTGTATGCAAATGAAATCTCTATGTATGTCTTATTAACGTATACTTAAAAGCTTTTACATTTGAAACAAATCTTTGCTATAATAGATTACGTTTAGTTGTATACCTAAAAGCTTTTACATTTGAAACAAATCTTTTACTATAATAGTTTATGTTTAGTTACTGTTGCAAACTTTTAAGTGAATAAAGAAGTAACACATTAGATTCCCCATATGAGAATAATTCAACTTAAAAAAAATGTAAGTTAACCAATAGCATCAAAAAAAACTTGGTAAGCCAACAAGCCGCATTAACAAATTAGCCCCCGCGGCAACGCGCGGGTTAAATTCCAACTCGTTACCAATATTATCCATAGATAGATATACTGAAAATGACATAAAAAAAGTGTCTAAGACCGGAAGTAGTGGTGACAAAGTCTCATCATCTATCTCAGCGCCACCTCAGTTTTTTTTCTCATTTCATTTTCGCTTATCATAACTCACCATTCAAGTGTTTTGGTCATCATACCTCACATTTCATTAAAATATCCATTTTATACAAAATACAACTAACTAAATACCCCACACATACTCACAAACTAAATAAAAAAAATGGTAAGTTACACAGTTCGTCCTTGTACTCAACCCCCTTTACCCGTTCGGTCATCCGTTTTAAATATCGGTGAAAATGGTCACGGAAGTGGTCATTTTGGTGCGTGTTTGGTCCCAAGGGATGAACGGTCGTTAAGTCTTTTAACTATTGATGGGTATTATGGTAATTTCGTATAAAAACTGTGTTGTACCGTTGGTTCCTTATACATAGGTTTTTTTGTTATACCTATACACTTCCCATCACATCAGCAATAATTTTTTTTACTATTCACTCCACTAACACCTTTGATTCCTATCATTTCACAAGATTATTCCTGCCCAAATCCTAATCCTACTCTCTTACTAAACAGACCTATATTATTTTTCTACGTTCAAACCCTACATGCAATGATGTTAGAGGGATTAACGGGATGGAAGCTCCACAAAATAAAGTGGACGGACACCACCGAGCGACTAATTAAGATCTTGAATCGGCATATGGTAATGATTTGAAGAACTTTTGCTTAAAGTTTAATTTTTTTACAAATGTAGTGTTTACTTGTTTTATTGTCGATTTATGAAGTTAGGTTTTGATTTTGATTTTCAAAGAATGCACCAAATATGTTTTCGATTTGAATACATCATGGTGTAAAATTTTGAAGGTATCCAGGCAGAAGGTATTTCGATGGTCATGTCAATATATTTGATATGGTCGATATCGATCTGTTTACTGTCGTTGCGCTGAACATGATGGTTGTTCAATTAGGTTATACAGGTAAGTCGTCTGAGCCTATGTATTATAATTATCTTATACCACTGACTAGTCTAGATGAAGGGTTGTATGATTTGACATATGATGAGGATGTCCGTTGCCTGGCTACCCTTGTTAGAAGTTTTAAGTTGATTGAGGTATATATAGAACATGGTGTTACGGTTGTAGACTCTTATCGAAGGTCACCACCACGGGTTAGGGCAACAATAGAAGATATTACTGATGAGTCTGGTAGCAATGCAGCAATTGAACATATATCTGAAAAAATGTTGTTGTTGACATGGCATGATTTTAGTGAAACCACTAAGGAACCTGTTTGTGACTCTATCACACCTAGGTCTTTGCCTCAACATGATTTTAGTACACCTTGTAAGGATTATGTTTATGAGTCTGTTACACCTAGGTATATGCCTCATTATATAATAACCGCTCCTACTGACGAGTATGTCATCACATATACATAATTGAGTGGTGTACAAGGGGTTGACACACAAGACAATTGAGTGGTGTACAAGGGGTGGACACACAAGACCATGTTCTTCTAATAATACAGTCACAATTTAGTAACATAAACCTGAGTTTTATCTTACAACAAGCAACTGGTAGTCAAGTTATAGAAGATGTGATAAGGCAACTATCATTTGAGGAAACTGAATTGGATGGAGAGGCAGGGTTTGGTGATGTTACGAGGAGTGGTATAGATAGCTTTGGGTTAAGTCATGATGAGTCTTTTAGAGTTGATGACTTGGACTTGAACTTAAATGAACTTATGGACCTAAATGTTTCCCAAATTGAAACACAATATAAGCAACCTGTGTCTGAGGAACCAGATGTTGGTAGAACTTAGGAACCCATTATGGAAGAGGTTAGAGCTTAGGAACCCATTGTGAAAGAGGTTATAGTTGAAAATTATGTGAGTTCTGGGGAAGACGCTGAATAGGGTAATGGTCAGGAAGATGAATCAGCTCCTATTGATGGACAATTCTTCTATGATGTTGAAGGGATAGATAGTGCATATGAAAGTCAATATGATCTTCAGTCTAGTGAAGATGCAGGTACATATGGTGATGATGATGAAGATGAAGATGATGAATTTTTGGTAGATGAAGAAAATGAAATTGTAGAGCCACATGTTGATGTGCATTTTTTGTTATTAGTATGGATGTTCCTTTTGACAATATTGATATCACTAATCTCGTCCCAAATGATGTTTTAGAAGGAGAGGATGTGGATATTATCAATACGAATGATTTTGATAGTGACCCTGGTAATGAAAATGAAACAAGTAATTATAGGAGGAGAAGGTTAGCTGAATTAAGCAGAGAAATGGAAGGTGTTATAAATGCTAGTGGTCAATGGAAGTACTCTCATTTTACACCGGGCAGAAATTTACTACTGCAAAAGAGGCTAAGGACATAGTCTACCTGCATTCCATATAAAACAGAAGAAATTTGAAGCTGTATAAGAATGACAGTCAGGGTAAGAGAAAAATGTGGTAGAAAAGTGCATGTATTTACAATGTCACAATGTACTAGACCAACTGGACCAAATTAAGGAATGGAAGATGGGCCTAGTGGATCAAGTGGCCCAACTACTAGGAGTAAAAAAAAGGAAATATACAGGTACCAATGATGACAGTCAAGCATTTTTTCTGGTTTGGATGCACATGATAAAGGGGATCTCTGCCTTTGGTTCTTGTATGTAGGAAAAGACAAACACACACAAAATTGGGTGGTGAAGACACACATAGATACATACAAATGCCTTCAATTCAAGGAAATCAAATGCTGCACTTATAAATTCTTATCTGAGAAAATATTTGATCAAGTCAGGGTTAATTTAGATATCCCAGTTAAGGCAGTTCAAGACTAGCTCCAGCGTGACTTAGAGCTTCAGGTATATACGAGAAAAGCTTTCAGAGCTAAAGCTAAAGCTAAAATAAAGATTGGAGGAGATCATGTTTTGCAGTATTTTATGCTTAAAGACTATGTTGTTGAGTTACAGTCTACAGATCCTAATAGCATTGTCAAGATTGCAATTGAAAGGAATATTGATCCTTCTTTGCCTACTAGGGTGTTTCAAAGAATATATATTTGTTTAGGAGTATTAAAATTAGGTTTAGGGTCTGCAAAAGAGAGTTATTAGGCTTAGATAGTGCTTTCATGAAGCAGCCATTGCCAGGCCAGGTATTGGCAGCTGTTAGAGTTGATTCAAACAATGGAATTTACACATTGGCCTATGTCTTGGTTGAAGCTAAAAGTAAGAGTTCATGGTGTTGGTTCTTATAGTGTTTGGGTGATGACATAGTGATATCATCAAATAAAGTCATACTTTACTATTATTTATCCCACGTATGTTACCCACTTTTATATAATTATTGCAAGATATTGGTACTTAATTGCTTAAACTTTATTATTGCGGTAGTTATGGAGTCACTTATGAAGAAGAAGCAAAAAGGCCCAATTCTAGAGCTTAAACGGAGACATTTGAAGAATACCATTTTCTGCACCTATACGCCGTATCCATCAATGAAGATACGACGTATCAGCACCAACTCATCACAAGAAACACGTAATGATCAATTCTCGATCCGACGTATCCACTACAACCAATACGCCGTATGCACAGCTGTTCATCAGTCAAAAATACACATTTAATATGATTAATGGTAATTATCTTAATTGATTTGATCTTATCGTGAACTCCAAGGAAATTAACCCCTATACGTCGTATCCACTTATCCCCATACTGCGTATCCAGGCGTATTTCAGACGCTATAAATATAAGACTCAAAAAATGAGTTTTAGTGTGCAATATCACAGTCTCTGTATAATATATAACTAAAGTCAAATTTCTCAAGCCAAGAAGAGCAGCCAAGGTCGAGCACTATTCCTAATTCCATAGAAGACATCGTGTAATTCTTACTTTCTTAATCATTCGACTTTTAATTGTTTGATCACGTTTGTAATAATGACAATGATTGTGGGCTAATACCCTTGGGTATTAGCCATGTTAATGAAGATTATAATGTTTGGTTTGTTTTAATCCAGCTTTGCTTAATTTATCATTGTTGTTTAATTATGTTTATCGCCTTATACTTGTTTATGTGCTTGTACATGCGACCTATCATTCAACTGGATCTAGGGAGACCTAACTAGTAACCTAGATGTCAGGATGGCTCTCCATGTTGTGTTCTATATGCCCGGACCAATAGGATCACAAATGACACCTTATCATTACTCTTTGATTATGAGCTTAGTTGACCGGCAGGTGACCCGATAATTGTTCAACCAGTATTGTTTATTTATTAATTGGTATTGATTTTGGTAATGGACTACCGATGTATAAAACAACATCAAGAAATAAGTGGGTAAAGTTCCTATGGGATAGGGTATTAACAGGATCACCACTACTTTAATTCCTTATGGTAGATTATAATTAAACTATAGGATGCTTTATGCGGATGCATTAATCGTGACAGGATTGTTCGTGTCTAGGTCTTAGGAAGAAGTACCGCCTAAGTCTTAAGAATGACATGCCGCCTCGAGATAAGCAGCCATTGCACTAATTAATCAAACTAGCATTTAATCAGATTTAACATGGTTAATACAGTTTTCTATTATTTGGCTTTATTTGCTTTAGTGTGTATTGTGCTTAGAATTGATATTTTTCACCATAAACCTGTGCTAGTCTCTCAGGCTGAAAACCTCCCTTTTACCTCTAGTAAATATGTATAGCATAGGTTTAACCAGTAATTAGACTAATCTAGATAGAATAAAATACTAATAGTATATTAGGTTAACTCTCACTCTTAGTGTTCGACACCCTACTTATGGCGAAGCTACATCTTGATCGGGTACTCTGCCCGTTAAAGTGTTGTCTTTAGGTTAGTCGGCTAAATATAAATGTAAAACCTGATAATCATAAATAACACCTATACAACGACACATCAAAGTTTTTGGCGCCGTTTCTGGGGATTGATTAGTTTAATCTTTATTCTTTTTAGTATTTCTAACCTTTAACTTGTTTAGTGTAAAATTGTTAATTCTAATTTCTAACTGCTAATTGTTTAGTTTAATTGTGTGCTTTAATTTATTGCATTTAATTATGTTTTATATAGTATTCTGTTCTGACTGATCACTTGATATATCCACCAGTTGGATACGGCGTATCTAACTTTCTACTCAGGACATCGTGTTGTTTTTACTGTCTAAACGGCGTATTTGTTCTTCTAAACATACGGCGTATTCAGTGAACTCGATACGGCGTACTGCTATTCAACAAACTCATACGGCGTATTACTAATCAATAGAATACGGCGTATCGGTCATCTGATACAGTATACAGAACTAAGAATTGATTTTTGTGTTTAAATTTCTGTATTCCTTCTCGTAAGAGCATATCCCACTGATTAATTCTCTGTTTCAGGTGGTGCATGACACGAAGCTCTACTAAAGAACTACTCTCACCTCTCAAAAACCCTGAACGAGTGCTCCGCTCAAGAAGGAAGCTTTTCGATAACCCAAGACTCGTGGAATTAAATACACCGGAGGACGATCATCTTTTTGAAATCAAAGAGCATATAGAAGAAGAACTTACAGAATAATGGCAAAAACAATGGAACAATACATGAGCAAAACCCGAGAGGATTACGGGTCGGGCGTCACTAGGCCCACAATCAACCAAGACACCCGTTTTGAATTAAAGGGGCAATTTCTTAAAGAACTTCGTGATAGCACTTTCAGTGGCTCGGAACAAGAAGATGTAAACGAGCACATCGAAAAGATTCTCGAGATTGTTGACTTATTTCACATCCCAAAAGTAACTCAAGATCAAATCATGTTACGAGCCTTCCCCGTGTCTCTTACTGGAGCCGCAAGCAGATGGCTAAGGAACCAACCATCAGGCTCGATTACAACCTGGGAAGTTCTCAAAACTAAGTTTCTAAATAAATACTGTCCACCTGCCCGCACTTCAAAGAAGATGGAGGAAATTCATAACCTCCAGCAGGAACCCGATGAAAGCCTTTTCTTGTGCATGGGAAAGATTTAAAAACTACTAATGAAGTGTCCTCAACATTACCTTATTGACATGCAGGAAGTTATCTTATTTTATAATGGGCTCGATGTTTAAACTCGACAAATCCTGGACTCAAAGGGTGCCATACCTTCAAAAATTACTGCTGCTGCTAAAACAGCCATCCAAGAAATGGCTGAATACTCCCAGAAATGGCACAATGGAACATCTTCAAGAACCAGAAGTATTGAAACTTCTGACGAGCTTGCTGCTATCCAAGCCCAACTCAACAATCTCGGACGGGAAATAAAGAAGGTTAATGAGAAAGTATACGCAGCTCAGGTCGGATGCGAACTATGCAAGGGACCACACTATACAAAGGATTGTCCACAGAAAGAAGAAGGAAAAACTCTAGAAGAAGCCTACTACACACAGTTTGGTGCACCCTATCAACCTGGAGGACAATACAGAGCAGCAGGACCAGGATTCTACCAATGCAGTAACAAAAATTCTTTATACACTGCTCGAAGAGAAACTATGGAAGAATCACTAGCCAAATTCATGGCTGAATCAGCTAAGAGGCACGAAGAGAACTCGAACATCATCAAAGAAATCCGAGCTTCTACAGATGCAACAATACGAAATCAAGGAGCATCGATTAAAACCTTGGAACTACAAATCAAAAAAATGAGTAAAGTATTACAAGAAAGGGGGTTCGGAAGTCTACCTGGCTTCACAGAAACAAATCCGAGAGACCAAGTGAAATCGATATCAACTACTACAGCTGATTTATCTGAGATACGCCATATGGAACATGGTCCATACGTTGTATCAGGATCACAACACAGATTCATGTTTCCCAAAACAGTCCCCTTCCCAAGGCGACTGCATAACTACTGTTGTGATGGTTTAAAGGAGGCACATGGAGCAAATATTCTAGATGCTTATGATGACATACTGCCTCAAAAAGAAAAAGATCCAAGGAGATTTACCTTACCTTTTTTAATTAATAACATTTGTTTTGATAAAGCCCTCGTTGACCTAGGAGCTAGTATGAGTGTTATGCCATTCTCTACCTATACCAACCTTGGTCTAGGTGATTTGTCTTACACTAGGATGACCATTGAATTGGCCGATAGAACCATAAAGCAACCAAAAGGCATTGCCGCTAATGTGCTAGTTAGGATTGGCAAATTTGTCTTCCCCATTGACTTTGTCATCTTGGACATACCCGAGGATAATGATGTTCCTTTGATCCTTAGGTGACCATTCCTGTCCACTGTCCATGTCAAGATCGACGTCTATAAAAGAAAAGTTACTTTAAGGGTCGGGGAAGAAAAACTGGTTTTTAAAAGCGTTAAGCCTGCCTCTAGCATAATAAAGAGGGTCTTTATGGATGAATGAGCCGTTAGGAAGGAAAAGGTCGAACTTAAAGACCGGCTGAAACAAAAGTGCTCCCCGGGAGACAACCCGATTATGTTTTTATTTGTTTGTCATATTTAAATTGTTTGAATTTTAATTTTATATTGAGTATGTCTGCCTAGACATACATACGGCGTATCGAACCCCTCTGGATACGACGTATGCATGTCTGGACAATTATCAGTTTTTAATTTCAGTATTTAAATTCCAGTATTTAATTGTTTTCACAGGTTTACATACGGCGTATCCTAGGGTTTGGGATACGGCGTATTGTAACCCGTACAGTTGTGTGTTTAATTGTTTGCTTGTATTGTAGGTTAGCAAAAGCACGAATTGCACGAACGTCTTCTAACTTTTCTGCAGGTCCTTGCTGTAAACGAAACCGACTTTAATGTATAGTCTGAAAATACCTCGTGTTGACCTCTCTTGGGCATTCTAAAGCCCTCGTCAACACTCTTCTTGCTCAAACACTCAAAATGGAAAACCATCCGGAGCAAACTATCAGGGAAGTTTCCTCGTTCTAATTCTTTTCCCATATTATTTAACTGTTTGTCTATACAATAAGGACGTTGTATAATTTAAGTGGGGGGGGGGGTGGAGAATTAGAACGTACTTGTCCTCATTTTCACAAATAAAATGCTAACATGCCTAAAGATCAAAATTAAAAATAAAAAAATAGCATAAATTTTGTGAAAAATCACTAGTTACATTACCTAGCGCACTATAACCCTTAAGTCTATTTGTGAGAATTAAGCCTATCCGTTTCTAATTGCTTACTAAAATTTCACAAAAATATGAGTGTGCCGGTGATGTAGTGGACTTTAGAACTTGGCCTGGTATATCACTCGAGACCTCAATGATGAGTACTATGGATTTAGATGGAGTAACATGCTTGACTGGTAAATTTCTAGGATTAAACCAAAAAGCCTACATGTCATAATATTAACTAACTACACTGGTTAGTTAACCCCCCGTGTAACCCTTTTGCTTACTATCATTTTTAAAGTAAAGATACCCCTAGAACAACCTACTGAGCCATTCCTTTTTTTTCCTACAACAATAAAAAATTGTTTCGTTTCACCTTTACACCTTAGCCTGCCGTGTAGACTAAAGCCTATTTGATCAAATGTTGTTAGTCGCTTTCGTGTAAAGTTTTGTAGTTCCTGGGTCAAAGTGAAAATTTCTCTATCTATGTAATGGTCGGGAAAATTGCACAATGCAATGGGAATGTTTGTAGCTCGTGTGTTTTTGCTACTTTCACAATTATGTATTATGTCCGAAAGAAGAAAAGTTCAAGAGAAAATTAGCCGGACAAATGATGATTATGAAGACGGTGAAATTACGTCGAGATTTATGATGTATTGTTGAAAAAAAAGAGAAAATAAAAAAAATATGAATGATGAAAAATATAGTCAGTTCATAGAGCTTACACCGATGAAATTATTTAAAAGGATCGATTATTCGTTGATACGCACAAAAATCAACGATGTAAAGTATTGTAAAAAGTGGCCGATATCACCACTTATTTTGTAAAAGTATGTAAAGTTCAGGATGTAAGGGAAGTTAACCGTTATGGGAACGCCAACTTAGGTTATCATTGTCATCTATGATCGAGACGTTTGTTTATAAGTTCGAGTCTTTGTCATGGAACGGTCGGGGAAAGTTACTAGCAACCACACCTTATTTGTTGGCTTTAATCTATTTGTTTGTTTATTTTATTTAACAATAATTTTACTTCCCTTTTCTAATAACTAACCTTAGGAGCTACTCGAATGAGGATGTGTACGAGCATGGATGTTTACTCCGTCGATACGGCCATGTATTTATGTCTCAGCTGCCTTATTTGACGACTACCTCTGGTGAAAGTCAGAAGCTCCACACCCTATATCATTCTTCATTTTAATAAGAATGATTAAAAAATCGAGCCTTCTAATAAATACCCAATTTACTTTTTGACTTGTTACTTCTTAGCTTTAAAGGTGGAGATGTGTATCCTTGCCAAGCCTATGATACGAAACTAATCATGACTGAGCAAATAAGCGTACCACTAAAATGATACACCCTAGATTAGTTGAGTGATCTGAGTGATTTCATTTCCATATTTTGTAAGGATCTTGGTTTTGTACAGGTGATCTAGACATGAAAGAAATGCTTAACGGAAAAATCCTTTACCTCGGTTGGGATCCATTTTCAAAATCTTTCTAAAGTCTACTTGAGGATAAGTAGGATTCAAGTAGGGGGATATTTGATATCATCAAATAACGTCATACTTTACTATCATTTATCCCACATATTTTACCCACTTTTATATAATTATTGCAAGATATTGGTACTTAATTGCTTAAAGTTTGTTATTGCAGTAATTATGGAGTCACTTGTGAAGAAGAAGCAAAAAAGCGCAATTCTAGAGCTTAAATGAAGACATTTGAAGAATACTATTTTCTGCACCTATACACCATATCCAGCAATGAAGATATGGCGTATCAGCGCTAGCTCAGCACAAGAAACGCGTAATGATCAATTCCCGATCTAGCGTATCAACTACAACCAATACGCCGTATGCACAACTATTCATCAGTCAAGGATATGCATTTATCTCGTTGATTGGTAATATCTTATTTGATTTGATCTTATCACGTACTCCAAGGAAATCAACCCCTATACACGTTTCACTCTATCTCGGATACGGAGTATCCAGGTTGTATTTCAGACACTATAAATTCAAACAACCAAAAGAAAATAAAAAAAAAAAGATAAAAAACAAAAAAGAAAAAAAGATACAAAAAAACTTTTAAAAATAAACAAAAACCCCCCCCCCCCCCCCCCCCCCCACCCCACAATAAGGCTTCAAAAACGAGATTTAGTGTGCAATTATATATTCTCTGTATAGCTATCAACTAAAGTCGAATTTCTCAAGCCACATAGAGCAGCCAAGGTCGTGACCACTCCTAATTCATAGAAGACATCGTGTAAATTCTTACTTTCTGTAATCATTCGATTTATAAAATTGTTTGATCACGTTGTAATATATAACAATGATTGTGGGCTTAATACCCTCGGAGTATAGCCATGTTAATGAAGATATATAATGTTTGTTTGATTTAACTCTGGCTTTGCTTAATTTATTGTTGTTGTTTAATTATGTTTACCGCCTTTCATGCTTGTGCATGCGACCTCTCATTAGCTGGTGTCTTAGGGAGAACCTAACAGAACCTCGATTCCGGGATGGCTTCCTATTGTGTTCTAACTATGCTCCCGGACCATAGTATCACAAATAACACCTTATCCATTACTCTATTGTTTATGCGTTAGTTGTACCGGCAGGATGACCCGATAATTGATCAACAGTATTGTTCATTAATTAAATTGGTATTATTTTGGTGGTCGGACTACGGCGTATCAAACACATCTCAAGCAATAAGTGGGTAAGTCCCGATGGGCTAGGTATTTAACAGGATCACCACTGCTTTAGTTCCTTATGGTAGATTAAAATTAAACTAGAGGATGCTTTATGCGGATGCGTTAATCGTGACAAGATTGTTCTTGTCTATGACTTACGAAGAAGTACCGCCTAAGTCTTAAGAATGATATGCCGCCTCGAGATAAGCAATCATTGCACTAATTAATCAAACCAGCATTTAATTGGATTTAACATGGTTAATATAGTTTTCTATTATTTGGCTCGTACCGCCCTCTTGTCTTGTGTTTATTTGCTTTATTGTGTATTGTGCTTAGAATTGATATTTGTCACCATAAACCTGCGCCAGTCTCTCAGGCCGAAAACTCCCCTTTTACCTCTAGTAAATATGTATAGCATAGGTTTAACAAGTAATTAGACTAATCTAGATAGAATAAAATACTGATAGAAAAATAGGTTAACTCTCGCTCTTAGTGTTCGACACCCTACTTACCGCGAAGCTACATCTTGACCGGGTACTCTGGCCATTAAAGTGTTGTCTTTAGGTTTGTCGGCTAAATATAAATGTAAAACCTGATAATCATAAATAACAATTAAACAACGACACATTAGTCTTTCCAGAAGATTTTCCTGGATTGCCACCAACGCGACAAGTTAAATTCCAAATTGACTTGGTCCCTGGTGCTGCACCTGTGGCACGAGCCCCTTATAGATTAGCACCGTCGGAACTGCAAGAACTGTCTACTCAACTACAGGAACTTTCTGACAAAGGATTTATAAGATTGAGTTCCTTACCCTGGGGAGCCCCAGTCTTGTTCGTCAAAAAGAAAGATGGAACTTTTTGGATGTGTATCGACTACCGCGAACTTAACAAGCTGACTGTGAAGAATCGATATCCACTTTCGAGAATCGACGACCTATTTGATCAGTTGCAATCATCAAGTGTATACTGAGATCGGCTTGAGGTTGGTATCACCAACTCAGAGTCATTGTCGAGGGACATTCCACAAATGCGGCGGTTTAGGACTCGCTATGGCCACTACGAGTTCCAAGTAATGCCTTTTATATTGACATACGCACCGGCAGTATTCATGGACTTAATGAATCGGGTGTGCAAACCATACTTAGATAAATCCGTGATCATTTTTATTGATGATATCTTGATCTACTCCAAAAGCAAGGAAGAGCATGTAGAACATCTTAAGTTAATTTTAGAGTTCCTTAAGAAAGAATAATTGTACGCCAAGTTCTCGAAATGCGAATTTTGGCTGTCAAAGGTACAATTTCTTAGTCACGTGATTGATAGTGAAGGCATTTACGTGGACCCAGCTAAGATTGATTCAATCAAGGATTAGGCATCGCCCAAGACTCCGATAGAAATTTGTTAATTTCTAGGTCTTGCCGGCTATTACCGACGATTTATCGAAGGTTTCTTGAAGATTGCCGAACCTATGACGAAGCTGACTCAGGAAAGCATGAAGTTCGATTGGACTGAAAAGGCAGAAACTTCATTTCAACTATTGAAGCAAAAATTGTGTAGTGCACCGATTTTGGCTTTACCCGAAGGTAGTAAAAACTTCGTGGTTTATTCTGATTCTTCTCACAATGGGTTGGGCGCTGTTATGATGCAACAGGAGAAAGTCATAGCCTACGCATCACGCCAACTCAAGATTCATGAGAAGAATTACACTACACATGACTTAGAACTTGGAGCGGTGGTGTTTGCACTTAAAATGTGGAGACATTATTTTTACGGTACGAAGTGTGTTGTGTTCACTGATCATAAGAGCTTGCAACATATTCTGATCGGGATAGGGAGTATGAACCCCCATGGGAAGGGGGGGGGGGGAGGGGGGGGGTAACGTAGATGGTTGGAATTGTTGAGTGACTACGACTGTGAACTTCGTTATCATCTGGGAAAGGCGAATGTGGTGGCGGATGCCTTAAGCCGAAAGGAAAGGATTAAGCCACTACGAGTTCGATCCTTGGTTATGACAATTTGTTTGAACCTCCCCGTGCAAATTTTAAACGCTCAGGTTGAGACCAGAAAGGAAGAGAATTATGGAACTAAAGATTTGTGTGGTATGATTAAGAAGCTGGAGCCCCGTGCTGATGCGCACGTTGTGTTTGATGAATAGAAGTTGGATACCCTGTCTTTGGTACACTAAGAACTTTGGTATGCATGAGTCGCATAAGTCAAAGTATTCGATTCATCCTGGATCGGACAAGATGTACCAAGACTTAAAGAAACTGTATTGGTGGCCAAATATGAAAGCTGAGATTGCCACCTACGTCAGTAAGTGTCTGACCTATGCAAAAGTCAAGGCCGAATGCCAAAAACCATCTGGTTTGTTGGTTCTAAACCTCGTTGATCCCAGTATGGAAAGTGGAGCAACATTACTAGTGGATTTCTGTACTAAGTTTCCAAAGAGTGTCGATGGTCAAGTTACAATTTGGGGTAATTGTCGACCGCCGTCACCATATCTGCTCATTTTCTTACCATAAAGGAAACCGACTAAATGGAAAAGTTGACGAGACAATATTTGAAGGAGGTAGTCTCAAGACATGGCGTATAAGTTCGATTATTTCTGATCGAGACAGTAAATTTACATCTCAATTCTGGAAATCACTAAACAAAGCTCTAGGTACTCAATTAGATATGAGTACCGCTTATCATTCACAAACCGATGGTCAAAGTGAAAGAACCATCCAAACTTTAGAGGACACGTTGCGTGCTTATGTGATTGATTTTAGGAAAGGTTGGGATAGACACTTACCTTTGGTGGAGTTTTCCTACAATAACAGTTACCATATGAGTATCAAAGCTGCACCATTTAAAGCACTATACGGCCAAAAAGTTCGATCGCTTGTCTGTTGGGCTTAGGTTAGGGATGCTCAGCTTACTAGCCTAGAGATTATTCATGAAACCACAGAAAAGACATTCAAATCAAGAAATGTATTCAAGCGGCACGTGATAGACAAAAGAGCTACACCGATAGGAGATGTAAGCCATTGGAATTTCAAGCTGGAGATAAGGTTATGTTGAAAGTATCACCATGGAAATGGGTGATACGTTTCGGCAAACGAGGGAAGCTAATTCCTCGTTATATTGGACCTTTCAAAATCCTTGCTAAAGTGGGAACAATTGCATACCGACTTGAAACTCCTAAGAGCAACGTCAGTCAGGATCATAGGTATTTTCACGTTTTCCAATTGAAGAAGTGTATCGACCGACGAACCACTAGCTTTCATGTTGGTGAAGTCCAGATCGATGACAAGCATAATTAATTGAGGAACGTGTCGAAATCGTGATCGAGAAGCTTAAAACGACTAAAGCAAAGCCGCATCCCAATTGTGAAAGTCCGTTGGAGTTCAAGATGAGGTCCTGAGTTTATTTGGGAGCGCAAAGACCAAATGAAGAAAAAGTATCCTCACCTTTTTGCTAACCCTGCGTCTACGTCTAAAGTTACGCCTTAAGCTTTAAGGAGAAAGCTCTTTTAACGGGGGAAGGATGTCACACCCCGTAAATTTTAGGTCAATATTTT
Source organism: Tanacetum coccineum (assembly GCA_026074375.1). Lineage (NCBI taxonomy): Eukaryota > Viridiplantae > Streptophyta > Magnoliopsida > Asterales > Asteraceae > Tanacetum > Tanacetum coccineum. The sequence continues at coordinate 6,806 of BQNB010035842.1, read as the reverse complement.
AAACTTTTCCGATCATTATTTTTGAATTTTATACGTTACGTTTGAATTTGACGTAAAACCGGGAAGTCAACCCGTGTAAATCTGAAAAATGTCATCGACGCGTTTGCGCTTCGGGACTTCTAAATTAATTTAACATGTTATTGCATTTTTTGTCATTTTAAAGTGTTCGGAGTTTACGTGCAATCCCGGTATTGATTTTTACGTTTTAGCGTATAATTTACGTTTTTCGCGTTTTTGATCAAACGGAACCCTGGAAACCCGAAATCTTTTTGTGTAACCTTTAGTTATCATACATCTTGTGTTTATAAGTTAAAATTTTCATTCACCCCTCCCCCTATACTCCAAACCCACGACTACACTCCCACTTGATTAAATCAAAGAGTATATTTCATCTTATTTTAAATTTTCACAAGAAAACACCATCACATGCAAGGATGGTGATGTTTTTGGAAGCATGCAAGGTGGTGTAAGGACTATTGTCTTTATTCATGCAAGCCTTGGACCACTATTTCACTAAGCTATGGAATGGAATCTTGATTTAATTTCAAAGCTAGTGATTCAAGCTTGAACCTCCTCCCCTTTTGCTTTTTGCGTCTGAACCCTCACCACACATACCCTTGGTGTGTGTTGGTCACTTAGCCATTAGCTTCACTCTTGTTGACTAGTCATGAACCCTTAACCTAATCATTTCCTATAAATACCTTGCATACTACTAACTTAGGGTTTTACTCTTCCTTTCATAGCCTTAAAAAATTCTTTTCTCTCCCTCTTTCTTCTTGTAGCTCACGGCTCAAACACCCCTTATTGGGTTTTGAGCGTTCTTTGTTTTATTGCTCAAAGATAGCCAAGCATACTTAGGTTCTATATCTAAGTTTATTTTAGGGTGATTACACCATGGGTTCATTGATTCAAGGGTTTATTTCAAGATCTACAAATTAAGGTTTGGTTATTATTTGGGTGTTTTCAAGAATCCCAAGTTTCCATTCATCATACTCTTACAATTTCTTTAGCTTGTTCTTCATTTTGTAAGCTTACTTTGAAACTTATACTTGTAACACCCCCAATTCTGGGTAGCAGCGGAATGTTGAATATCCGAAGGCGTTACTTCATAGATCAATAGCACAAGATATAAGAACAACCACTAAAACGTAATCATTTTTAAAAAAAAAAAAGATACAATGATAACAAAATACTTGTTCATTACACATTCGCTCACTGGCCTTCAATTGTTCGACAATTTAAGTAAAGATTTTCGTTTATAACAAATGTTCCTAAAATGTAATATGACCCAAATCTTTAATATTGATTCTTCAATTAGTGACTTCTAATGTATCATTGCACCGCGTGCCTTATTGAACTGAGAAAAACATGCTTTAAACGTCAACATAAAGTTGGTGAATTCATAAGTTTATGTAAATCAATAGTAGGACCGCAAGATTTCCAAGTGTATGATTAAGCAACAAATGCAAACATCATAAAAGTAATTATGTTTTCCTAAGCTCATGACACTGAAACTTGACATGTATGAATGCAATAAATTGTCAATATTTTCCCGTGAATGATGTTCTAACCCGCAACATCCTAAATCTGACATGGTATACGTTTGTTGTCGGGCAACCCGGCACAGTGAGCGCTACTCACCCAAACGGGATCTGTCAATCTAATAGATTCTATTATAACATTCGCGCTCGCATTCTAGCAATTGAGAGTTCATGATAAAAGGGCTCAGTGGGTTATCGCTACTTTGGCAAACACGTAATCATAGTATAAAATATACACTTGCGTCCAATTTGTAAAACAAAGCATGTTCTCACCCCAAAGATGTAAATCATTTAAGTAATTGTAAAATATGGGGCTATGAACTCACCTTAGTAAATAGTCATTTGAAAATGATAAATATATCCAAGAATGATAAATGAATCACACCGTTAAATACATAAGTAAATACGGCCAGTCTTAGTCTACAAGTTTCGGCTAAAGACTTAATGTATAAACTACAATAGATTACTAGTTTATATATACTGTTATCACTTGTGTGGTGATGGACATGTTTATTGTATTTGTATTTACTTGATGGCTCTTGGGAAAACATATGGTTACACACGTTCTCGTATATGTTATTAATAAATATTAATATTTATTAAGTCGTGTTCTAGACTTGTATAATATCCGATAATATTATAATTCGTCCGATTTGTTAAGTGTTTAATAAAATCATTTCGTTTATAAATACCCTTAGGTTTTATGTAATACCAATCAGGTTTAGAATATATAATATTTACATTTGAAACGCTCTAAGTTTCCATCTGTAACTTTTAGTCCTCTCAATCTTTACAAAATTCATTCTGGTCCTTTTATAACTTTTAAATAGCCCTTAAGTTTTAGACAATGACAGGACCCCCTTAGACTAAAGAATATGCTTTTGGCAGTGTTTTAACCCCACGCGTTTACGATTGACCCTTCTAGTCCCCTTAACTTGTTAAAAAATTGGCATTTTTTAGCCCCTCATGAGTTCTAATAAAGTGGCATTTGGTTTATTTACTCTAATAGCTACAAATAGCTATCTCAGCTTATAAATAAGCATGGATGAGCTTATTTATGCTTATTGGGCCTTATTGGGCCCGTTAAGGTCTAATAAGATATTTAAAGGTCCAATTTAGTTTCCAAAGGCACATATGCCCTCATTAAGCCCATTTAAGCTTATTAATTCTATTTGGCTAAAAAAGATTAGGTGAGCTTATTTGAGCTTATTGGGCTCGTTAGCCCAAAACTCAACCCAAAAAAAGTTTGTAAAAGGTTTCATACATTATACAACTTATTTTCTAGACTTATTAAGCATCATTAGGTCTGTTTTTATGTTTGGCTTATTCAATAAGCAAATAAGCTCGTCAATGGGCTTTTCGGCCAATAAGAACCGAAAAGCTTTTCAATATGTAGGGCTCGGTCCATTGGGGGCATAACTTCTCTAAGTCCAATAAGAACTTCCATTAAAACTATATAAGCTCACAATAGCGTTTGAAGCTTATTGTGGTAGATGGGTTTTACGTTTGGACTCGGTAATGGGCTAACAAGCCCATTAAGGGTCTGATTGGTTTTCTAACAAGTATTAGGGTCCATTTAGCTTCGATAAGCATTTTAGGTTTCTAAATAAGCTCGTGGAGCTTATAAATAAGCTGTTGCTCATAGCTCAGCATTTGGGACCTACAAGGCCCGGAATAGTGGGCTGCTAGAATTTAACGACCCAATCTTGGTCCATTCAGTCACTAGTCAGATTCTAGGTTTGAAACACCTGTCAATATAAGCCTCGAACGCAATTTATTATTCGTGTTTTACCACATGCATTCGCTTTATAAGCTCGTATACTTTTTCCCAATTCGTGTCATCACGTTTTTAGTGAATGTTTACGTATAGGTTTTATACACTTCGCGTATGTGTGGTAGTTTTCAAGTTATTTTCGATTCTTGCAATTTAAATGATACGTTAAAGGCTTAACTCAATTTTTAAACAAGTTTTATACATGTTGCACACACACCTAGAATCTTATACGTGTAATAGATGTGCATGAACCGTGCAATGGTTGAACCATGCACGTTCATGCTCACGTAATTTGTCCAACATAAATTTACGTGACTTATATAACTACAAACGAATAGGACATGACATGTAATGAGTTTAGTTCGACTTACAAGGGTCCTAGTGTTTAGTTTTCGGCTTAGAAGGAGATTGAATGATACCCAACTTCGTTTACACCCAAACGTGTATAAACCCTAAGCTTCAAAGCTTAGTATACCCGAACCTTAGCTTGTATACTCCTCCTAATGCTCTTGTATGCGAACCTAGTACTCCTTATATCCTTTGAATTGCAATGTGGGTGCGTATGGGTTCGGTTATTGCTTAACCCAAAACAATAGAGAGAAATGAGAATGGTTTAGCTTTGTGAGAGGGTTTGTGAGTTTTAGGAAAGTGTTAAGTGTCAATGAGAGTGAGTATATATAGGCTTATGACTTAGTTAGTTTTCCTAGTCCTTAACCACAACCAAACCGTGCCCTATATAGTGGTTTAGAGGGTTTTAGTTAGCCACACATGGTTTCTTGCTAAACCACCCAAGTACAATCCTTAATTACCTAATATTTGTACAAGATTTGCTAGATTATGAAATCTTATGGTTTTGTGTGTGTGTTTGCTTAGCCGCGGCATTAAGGTGGACAAAGGGAGCAAATGGGTTATTAACCATTGTATAATAGGTTAGTTAGAGACCATTTGTACAAGTTTTAATTAAGCATAGGTTGTACAAGTACTTTAGGGATCATTAGAGGATTTTCTAGCTAGTTTAACACAAGGGACGAATGGTTATGGGTTACTCTTACCCATATTCGGCCAACTTGGGTTCTTAACACAAGAATTTATTAAATTTTGTGTTTAAGGATTAAAAGTGGGTATTGGTTTGAGTCTAGGTAAGTCCAGGTATTTCCGAGGTGTGTCTAAATGTATTTTATTGCGAAACGTAAGCCCTTTTACGTGACCAATAAAAAAGAAACTCGCTCAAAAAGTTAATAATTATCTTTCTAATAATTATATAACACTTGTTTGACGTAAACCTTAATTTATTTGGTGACCGTTTACGTTAAATGATTATTTCTAGTCTACGCGATTTAGCTTAAAAGTCAAATTAAAAGTAAACGCATATCGAACTAAAATAAATAAGGAAGAATAAAGAGTCATAAATGACTAAAATTGAGAAAAGTAAGTCTCCACACGTTAAAAGCAGCTTTTGCCTCAATGAAATTATAGACCTTGTAGTGGATGACGAAGGCCGGTTTGTGAAGGCTATGTGTGGGTATTTCTGTTTGAACGAATCTTCACGTTCCCAGGTGAACTCAGGACCTCTCCTAGAGTTCTAGCGAACCTTAACCAATGGTATCCGGCTTCGCTTCAATCGTTTGATCTCCCATTCCATGATTTCAACGGGCTCTTCCACAAACTGGAGCTTATCGTCAACATGAATTCCTTCTAACGGCATGACTAATGGTTTGTCAGCGTAACATTTCTTCAGATTTGACACATGGAAAGTATGATGAACTCTGCTAAACTCTTGGGGAAGTTCCAGCCTGTAGGCAACTTTCCCAACTTTGGCTAACACCTTGAAAGGTCCGACATATCTCGGGTTCAACTTACCCCGCTTATCGAAACGTACAACCCCTTTCCAAGGTGAGACCTTGAGCATAACCCTATCCCCAACTTCAAACTCCATTGGCTTTCGCTTCAAATCAGCGTAGCTCTTTTGTCGATCCTGAGCAGCTTGAATTCTCTGCTTGATCAGGACGATCTTTTCTGTTGTTTCTTGGATCAATTCTAGACCAGTCAGTTGAGCTTCTCCAACTTCGGCCTAGCACACAGGTGATCGACATTTTCGACCATAAAGTGCCTCATATGGTGCGGCCTTTATGCTAGCGTGATAACTGTTGTTATATGAAAACTCGGCTAGTGGCAAATTCTTAACCCATCCTTTGCCAAAATCGATTACGCAAGCACGTAGCATGTCCTTAAGGGTTTGGATAGTTCTCTCGCTCTGGCTGTCAGTTTCTGGATGATATGCAGTGCTCATACTTATATCTGTACCCAAAGCTTTCTGAAATGATTTCCAGAAATTGGATGTGAATCTCCCATCACGATCACAGATGATTGACACAGGTATTCCGTGTCTTGCTACTATCCTGTTCAGGTACAACCTTGCCAACTTGTCCAATGGATCATTTTCCCTTATTGGCAAGAAGTGAGCAGATTTTGTAAGTCGATCCACAATCACCCAGATGGTGTCAAAACCTTGAGACGACTTAGGAAGCTTGGTGATAAAATCCATCGTGATATTATCCCACTTCCACTCGGGTATTGCTGGTTGTACTAACAATCCCGATGGCCTTTGGTGTTCGGCTTTGACCTTCGCACATGTCAAGCACTTACTAACATATGTGGCGATGTCAGCCTTCATGTTTGGCCACCAATATAGCTTCTTCATGTCTTGATACATCTTTTTGGAACCGGGATGGATAGAATACTTTGACTTGTGGGATTCGTGCATAATCACGGATCTTAAGTCTCCATAGCAAGGTAACCAACTCCTGCCGTGTAAACATAGAGTTCCATCGGCGCGTGGTTCCAATTTCTCCTTGGGTATATCCTTTCTGATCATACCGCCTACATCTTCATTCACAAGATTCTCTGGTTTCTGGGCTTCGATCTGAGCTTCTAAAATTCGTTTGGGAAGATTCAAGCCAATAGTCATAACCAAGGCTCGAACCCGCAGTGGCTCAATCCGCTCCTTACGGCTTAATGCATCAGCCACTATGTTTGCCTTCCCTGGATGATAACGAATGTCACAATCGTAGTCACTTAGCAATTCAAGCCAACGACGTTGCCTCATGTTAAGCTCCTTTTGATCGAGAATGTGTTGTAGGCTTTTATGGTCGGTGAACACGGTGCATCTGGTTCCATATAGATAGTGTCTCCATATCTTTAGAGCAAACACCACCGATCCAAGTTCTAAATCATGAGTGGTGTAGTTCTTCTCGTGAACTTTTAGTTGTCGAGAAGCATAGGCAATCACCTTCTCTCTCTACATCAATACAACACCTAAACACTTGTGTGACGCATCACAGTAGACCGCAAAGTCTTCGCTTCCTTCTGGTAAAGCCAGAATTGGTGCACTGCACAACTTCTGCTTTATTATCTGAAAAGCATTTTCTTCCTTTTCACCCCAATCAAACTTGATTCTTTTCTGTGTGAGCTTCTTCATTGATTTTGCAATC
>BQNB010035841.1:0-50565 GCA_026074375.1 Tanacetum coccineum | reverse complement strand
ATTGAATTGATAAAAGGTAACATGAGCAGCAGTAATTAAGATCTGATCAATGTAAGGATCCATACGTTGAAGAACAGTTAGATTCAACATTTTTGTACTCTTTTCATCCATATTTGGCATTAATTTACCATTTTGAGACATCTTTTTTTTTGTCTTATAATTAAAATTTAAGGAAACCCTAAATAAACCCAAAAAGAAAAAGGGAAGTTTGATATGATGATAAGAAAAGAAGTGGGTGGTTTGGTTTTATATGTTTTGTTTGTGTAATTTGGCGCTAAATGTTATGTTTGGTTTTTTGTTACATAAAAATGGTTTCTTTTTGTTGGCAAAATCGTATAAAGAGGTAATCGACTTAGGATACCCGTAATGCAATCCAACTCATAACTGCGGACATCACTGTCGTATCAATTTTCTTTTTTTACAAAGATTGCATGACCAACTTGTTGGAATATGTCCAAGTATAAATTAATATATGTCCGGATTATTCATTCGAGCTTACGGGGACGCACGCGTTAATACGTAAAACAATTAAAGAATATATTAAATGTAATATATTTATGTGATAAGCATAACTTATGTTAAATAGTTAATGTAAATATTTAATGAGTTATTAATATGACATTTAAGGAAAAAGAAAGTAACGGTTTTCCTTTTAATTGGTCATAAACCCCTATTAAGTAGGTGAGAGGGTTTTCCTTGTAAGCACAAGGAATTTAGCCTATAAATAGAGGTTAAGGGATTCATTGTTGAGAGTGCCTTGAAAAACATAATCCCTAAATCTCTCTCCATCTCTTTTGTTTATTCGATCGACCAAAAACCACTCCACCCCCCCCCCCCCCCCACCCACCCCCCCACCCCCCCCCCCCCCCACCCACACTCCCCACCCCCCCCCCCCCCCCCCCCCCCCCCCCCCCCCCCCCCCCCCCCCCCCCCCCACACACACCCCCCCCCCCCCCCCCCCCCCCCCCCCACCCCCCCCCTCCCCCAAAAACTCAAAAAGGGTTTTTGGTTCTTGTGTTGTTCGATCTAAGGGGGAAAAAACCACAATGTTTTTCAACGTTGAATAACTACTCGAAACGTTGTGTGGTTTTAAAGCATATCCACAACTGGTACTACATAACTTAATTGTGTTTTGCTATGGTAGGGGGTGGACGGGGGGAAGGGGGGGGGGGGTGGGGGGGGGGGGGGTGGGGGGGGTGGGGGGGGGGGGGGGGAGGGGGGGGGGGGGGGGGGGGGGGGGGGGGGTGGGGGGGGGGGGGTTTGCGTGGGGGGTGGGGGGTGGGGGGTTTGGGGTGGATGATTGTGTTTTGGGGGTTGGGTTAGGTGGTTGGTTTAGTAATGGGTGGGTTTGGGTGGGGGTGTTATTAGTATGTAGATTCATTCGGTTTTTATATATTAAGTGGGGTCAGGGTTTGGGGATACAATATTCAAAACTGATTTTCAAAGTTAAAAAACGATTTAATACTCCATTTCAGTTTGATATAAAGGGTGCCAAAAGAGTGTTACTGTTCCACGTAGAAAAAGAAGGGTGACATTATCATTCATGTGTCCTTCTTCTCTAGATGACTGTACCCCGCCATTGCCTTCTCTGTCCTTTGTATTTGACTGAGCACGAACTGTATTAGTGTGTGTTGAGCGATAGGAGGGGATTAAAACTTTTATCCATTTATATTTATCTGTCTATGTCGTGATGTTGTAACAGACGTCTATATTCAAGAAGGTGTAACATTTATATTGCTAAAGGTACACATCACTAGCGCGAGCTTGTTAACGATTTATGAATATCCGGTGCGATACCGAGTAGAGACGCGAGGTTCCCGGCGAGCGACTACACTCGTGGATTTAGATGGTTTAAATTATATATTTAAAAATCCAACAAGTGGCCATCACGAGCCATCGTGTAAGAATTTTGTAGTTACCAAGTAATATAAAATTGTGACAAAAATTAGGAGTTCATTGATTAATTTTTAGCCCTTTGGGCGATTTTATATGCAAAAGATTCATCTTTTATATAATAAGTTACAATCTAATATTTATAAATGAATAATAACGAATTCTCGGATGTATAAATTTTATATATTAAAACTTGAAATGGTTAAATTGATTAATTAGTTCGAGCGTGTTTTTATACTCTTTATTAATTTTTTACGCTTCAAGGTCTCCCAAGTAAATCTAGAGATCGCTTATCATGGATCGATAATGGAGTGCGAATAGATGATTGTTAATTGTTAATGGTCTTTATGCAAATATGATTGAATCAAGAATTAAAAACATAGACATTAAAATTTAAGCAGTGGTAAGATCTAACACGAGTTTTTATAACAGCTACAGCGAGTGCGCCTTAGCGACGATGAGATCATAATGTCCTAAAGTTGTTTAATTTTTATGTGCTATGGTGATAATACTTGTATTAGTGGCTTACGCAAGTCGAATATATCGATGTGCGAGTGATGAGTAGCCGGGAATCATTGAAAGATGGTAAGCCCTTATATGAATATATACCAGTTATTTATTTATTAGATAATAATAGATCATAAATTATATATGCTTGACTATAATTTAAATATCTGTAGAGAGAGAGATGAATAGCGCGAGAGAGATGAGAACGTTGATGAACATTAATTATTTATGATTATACACAGTTTTATCTTGAAGTATATAGTATAAACTGTTGAGAATAAATAAGAATGGTGTTTCCGAAAATAAAATATAAACATGATTAATTATTATGAAATCAAATTTATTATGGACAATTTATAGTTCATAATGTGAATTTTTTAAAATAAAGTTTTATTATGAATGGTTAAAACTGGACGCTATGGACTCATGGGAAGTACGGCTCATCCACTAGAACAAACTATAAGAGAAGTTTAAGGAGGATTTTTCTAAAGATTTCAGGTTTTTAATAAGCTTCGCGCTGACCTGTTTCTCCGCTTCTTTGTGCGTTCGATTGGAGTTACCGTGAAACATGGTATCTTCTCACTAAAGTGGTCAATTATTGTGACCAGAGAATCTTTAATCATAAGTTTGAAAACATGTTGAAATCTTCAATTTCAAAAGTATTACTATTATATACATTATAGATTATCGAAAATGAGTGATACCGTTAATAAATTACTAGCGCGATGAGATAAAGTATTTATTAAAATCTATGATAGCGCGATATGTAATGCGCGAGCTTCTTCGTACATATTTGTGAGCCGCGACAAATAAAATACCCTCATTTTCAGCGCGATAAGTTATTGAGCCACCAATTTGAATATAACACTTGAGCAGATGCTATTCTATTACTATGCTTGAGACGTGTGTAGATCGTAATCCTCGCGAGTGTGATCATAACACTGAGTTTTTCGTGAGACGATATATGTTAACACATAATAACAGTATCTTGCGAGAGTGTCGCGTGAATTAATCACGTTTAAGGATTAAAGAGGGCGCGCGAGCGAGCGAGGTGGCGGCGCGCGCTTAAAGATGGGATTAAACGCAGCCTTTCTAGAGATAGTAGAGCGAGAGTAGCGCGAGCGCGCGTAGATATCCATATGGTACTAGAAAATTGCTCCGGCGGGCAATTATTGATCGTCAAATACCTTTTTGTACTACACCATTCACTAGCAAATCAACTGAGGTTGGTTGGTGGTATGAGGTCAAGTAGGGTTCCTAGCCTGTAAAAAATAAATGTTTATTTGATTATATCTTGGAGATTTAATTTTCCTTCAAGGAGTATTATCAGAGAACACATCACTACACACACTGAACTTTAACTGCTGTTTTGTCTAGATGACATTACCATGTTCAAAAACATAAACATTCGGCTTTCAGTCAATGTTTTACAAAGAGAAAAACTTTCTGGAACTAATACAATGACTGCTTCGGCTACTTAAGTTATCCTTGAGAGTCAAAAGAAGAGTATGTCATAAAACACCTATTCCCCCTGCTCCTGCAGCTAATTCTGAAGCAAATGTGCTTGCAGAGTGGAATACTTTATATGATGCTTATAATGAGGTGGCTTGTCTTATGCTTGGGAGTATGCCCCTGAAATTCATAGACAATTTGAAAATTATTCACCTTATGATATGCTTTAGGAGCTTAAATCTATGTTTGAGAAACAAGCTGGAGTGAAGAGGTTTGACCTAATCCAAACTTTCCATGCTTGCAAACAAGAGGAGGGTAAACCAGTTGGTGCATATGTTCTTAAGATGAAAGACTATGTGGAGCAACTGGAACGTCTTGGTTATGTGCTCCCACAGGATCTTAGTGTTGGTTTAATCTTGAATGGCCTCACTAGTGATTTTACTGGATTTGTAAGAAATTACAATATGCATAACATGGGGAAGACAATTGGTGAACTACATGCTATGCTCATTGAGTATGAAAAAGGTTTACCTAAAAAGGCTGAAACACCACAAGTAATGATGATTAAAGGTGGTAAAATCCAGAAAGCCAATAAGAAATCGCTTAAAGCTAAAGGTAAGGGTAAAGCTAATGGCAAGGGAAAGGATAAACACGGTTATATCTCTAAGCCTAAAAACCCTAAACCTACTGCTAAAGAGCACCCAGCTAAGGATGACACCTGCCACCACTGCAAGGAGGTGGGTCATTGGAAGAGGAATTGTCCTGTATTTCTTGCTGAGTTGTTGAAGAAAAAGAAGCAAGTTGGCACTGCCAGTTCTTCAAGTATCTTCACAATAGAATTATTTGCTTTCCCTAATAAATCCTGGGTGTATGACACTGGTTGTGGTACTCACGTTTGTATTACAAAACATGGGTTTAGAGAAGCAAGGAAGCTGAAACAAGGAGCACTCTATTTGTACGTGGGCAATGGTGTTCGTGCACAAGTAGAAGCTATTGGAAGTTTTGACTTAGTTTTGCCTAATGGCCTAGTGATTTGTTTAGACAATTGTCCTTTTGTTTAATGGGGGCCCCCCCCCAAAATACCCCCTTTTCTATAACTAAGTGTTTTTTCTTCACCGTTGGTAGAAAATTGATTTGTCCTATTATTTTTACGGAGTTTTGAATTGTTCATTTCTAAGAACAAGTGTTTCATTATTTTAAATGCTATTACCCAGTAATGTAATTTATGAAAATGTTATGCTGATCTTTTACCAAATAATAATTCTATTTATAATGTTAGCACTAAAAGAACCAAACGTAATTTGGACTCTACTTATCTGTGGCACTGCCGTCTTGCTCATATAAGCAAGAAACGTATTAAAAAGCTGCAACAAGAAGAGCTTTTAATATCAATAGATATAGTAACTTATACACCAGCAGCATTAACTGAGCATAAGCAGTAGTAACTACTTAGAATATTTTCTTCAATCTTCACCAGCAATACTAACTTTACACTAGCAGCACTAACATTATACTAGCAGTACTAATATATACTAACAGTAGTAACTGTGAACTAGCAGTATTAACTACTTAGCATATTTTTCATTAAATTTAATGAACAACGCTAACTTTAGCTTAGCAGCAGTAACACAAACCTGAGTAGCAGTAACTCTAAGATCATCAAGAAGTCTTTTAATCCCAACAACTTCGATCAGATCGAGGAGGTGAATACATTAGTCAAGAGTTTAAAGATTATCTCAAATCTTGTGGAATTTTTCAACAGCTTACACCTCCATATGCACCACAACACAATGGGGTGTCTGAAAGGAGGAATCGTACTTTGTTAGACATGGTTCGATCAATGATGAATCTTACAACTCTACCGTTATCCTTTTGGGATTATGCTCTAGAGACTGCTACACGCATTCTCAATATGGTTCCAACCAAGAAGGTTGATAGACACTATACGAATTATGGTATGGAAAATTTCCTAACTTGTCTTACTTAAAGGTCTAGGGATGTGAGGTGCTTGTGAAGCGGGATACGCCTGACAAACTCCAACAAAGATCTGTTAAGTGTATCTTTATAGGATACCCAAAGGAAACGATGGGTTACTATTTCTACTTCCTACCTGAAAAAAAAATAGTTGTTGCGAGGTATGCTGAGTTCTTGGAGAAAAATCTTATATCTCAAGAAGTTAGTGGGAGGGCCAAAGAACTTGAAGAAATTCAAGATAAAGATACATCACCTTCTGAAAACACTAGCGAGATTCCTATGGAGGTTGAAGGTTTCAAACCACCTCAAGTGGAAGTTGTTCCCATTCGTAGGTCCGCAAGGACACATCGAGCTCCCAATCGCTAATGTCTAAATGTATAAGTGGAGGAGCATAGTTTAGGGGATTTTATGAACCCAATAACTATAAAGCTTCAATATTAGATTTGGAATCTAATAAGTGAGGCGATGCTATGAATGCATAAATGCAATCAATGAAAGATAATCAAGTCTGGTGATTGGTTGATCTTCCTCCTAATTATAAGACTGTTAGGAGCAAATGGCTTTTTAAGGAAAAAATGACATGGATGGCTTTGTACACACCTATAAAGCTCGTCTAGTAGAAAAGAGTTATACTCAAACCTATAGGGTTGATTATGAAGAAACGTTCTAACTCGTTGCTGATGTTAGAGCTATTAGGATTCTTATAGCCATAACGGCGTTCTATGACTATGAGATATGGCAAATGGATGTCAAAACTGCCTTCCTAAATGGTTATCTTAATGAAGACATTTATATGGTGTGATGACATCAAATAACATCAATTTTATAGCATCATTTATCCCATGTTATTAACCCATTTTTTATAGTTATTGCAAAGAGTTGTTACTTAATCATTTATATTTGAGAATTGCAGTAATTATGGAGTACTTGGTAAAGTTATGATAAAAGGCATGCATTTTGAAGCATAAACAAAGAGTTCGAGAAAGTATACTGATCTGACAGCAAATATTCCGTATTATTCTAGACCTATACGACGTATCCAAGACTTTGATGAAACAAAAAGACCATTGCCTTGTAGAAACCCCCATTTGAAATATAGCAGCGAAGCTAATCTGGGGTATTAAGTCATGAAACACAGACACAATCATAGAAAACCGATCAAAGAGACGTTTTAAAAGATACGTTATCATTCATTTAAAATCAGAGTTTTACAAAGGCAGTTCCCAAAGTCTAGAAACATAAAATGTGAATGATAACAAGTTTTAGCCATATTCAAGTCCAGGCCACTCCATGCCATAAGTTGCTCAATTACCTGAGATAAACATGCATAAAAAGGGTCAACACAAAGGTTGAGTGAAATTCATAGGTTTGAAATGTAATAGTTGAAATGGAAATATTGGCATTGCAGGGACAATTATCATGGGGAACATTATTATTGCATCTAAGCTCATGACACCAATACGTTAACAGGGAAGATCACCGTAGTGATATTGGTTAGGGACAAATGTCTCCGTGGAAAAGGTAACTTGCCAAAGTTACCTATTAGGACAAATATAGTGCGTTTGGCTACCCCAAGCATGGGTATACAAACGGGAGTCGTCACCCCCAATAGATTTATTCACAATATTCGCGTTTACTAGCAATGCAAGTAATTAATGGTTCATGATATGGAAATAATGGCGGAAGCTACTTAGGCAATAATATATCTGGATAGCATACATATCTGGATAGCATACATTTAGAAAACACTTGTATTCATGGTTTAAGCATGTATCCCCCTCACAGGTTTATAAAATATAAGAGATTTAAAAGTGAGGCTATGAACTCTCATTATCGGTTTTAAGTACTTGTTTATATTAAAAACAATTAAGCATGTATCCCCCTCGCGGGTTTATAAAACATTAAAAAGATTGAAATGCGAGTCTATGAACTCACCTTAACAGGGAAATCTGATTAACGGCAAAAGTATATCAAAGGAAAGGCGTCTGTATGGTAGTACGACGTTATCTACTCGGGCGGAAAGTATATCAACTTGAAAGAAAGCAGCTTCGTCACGTAACCTGGGATAATATGTCGAGTCTTAGGAAGATTGTACTCTAGAACTTTGATTCTAAGAGTTTAATATTTGGAGAGTTTGGAATTATTGTATCACCGTTCGGGCCATCATAATTCAGAGGTCATTCAGTAAACGTTTGAGGAGCTAGGGTACTTTAAATCGTAAACCCAACAACTCAGTCAGAACGTAATACCAAGATGAAATCCCTTAATATGAAGCTCCCTAGTATTGTGATACGATATAATCGGTTTTAAGCGTTTTGATCAATATCTGGAAATGATAAGCACGAGAAGCGTTAATTAAAGTTATGTCTTATAATGTTTTGAACATGTTTTTATACTTTTTCAAAATGTTACATTTTAGACCCTTAAGAATGAAAAATGGCAAAATATACCCTTGGAGTTTGCACTTTTACGAGTTTGGTCCTTCAAGTTTAAAAGATGTACAAAGTAAACCTTGCACTTTGGAAAGTGACATAATAGACCCTATATTAAACTTAGAAATATGGCAAAAATAGTCCTTTTAGTTATAAGTTTCAGAAAGTTATGATATATACCCCTTGCATGGAATACTTTTGCAAAACAAGTCCAAAATGCCATGCAAGCTTATTTTAAGTTTCTAAATGATATTTTCAGGTTATAGCTTATTAATATAAGCTAAAATATGAGGATTTAACGTAACGAAAGTTTAAAATAAAAATTCGTTAAGCTAGAAACCAAAACGGGTCAAATTAAAGTTTTAAAATGAAAACGCGCGGGTTTTTAATTCAAATTCTTTCAAGACTTAATAAAGTGATTATAATATCATTAGATAAGCTTATTAGAATAGCTTATAACTTCAGTTTACAAGATTAGCTCATAGATTTAAAAAAACACAAAATTAAGGTTTCGGGTGTACGATTTTGGATCAAAATGGAAAATGAGCATGAATTGAGTTATAAAACTTTAACAAGAGTATATTTAGGATCATATGAACATTATAAGAGTGTAGGATCAGGTATGAAGATTATAGAACCTGGGTTTGAGCTTATAGCTTGAAAACAGGTCAAAATCAGGACTTTTAGCTTCGTACACCGAATAACGACTCTGAGGCTTCTTTTCTTGGTTTCTTTTGCTTCACTTCTGATATTGAGACTTCTTAGGACCTTCTTGAGCAAAGAGTTGCTGCTATTGTGGGTTATAGAAGAAGATGTGGGGGATGAATTGAAATGAAGGTATGTATGGCTATTTATAGGGCGAATTCACCTTGGTGGCCAAGGAAACTTGGAGGTTTTGTTTAGGACATGCGGAATGTGACAAGGATCAGCTATGGTGAGTCATGGAAGGCTAGAATCCAAGGTGGAAGTGTTGAAGAGGGTTTATGTGGAGATTTTGTAGTCGCGGCTCATTTTAGGCAACAAAGAGGAGATGTGGCTCGATTAGTGTCCAAGGATTCAAAGGAGGTGCTTGTAAGCAGCTTAGAGGTGAAGTAGGAGAGTCATCAAGGTGCTTGGATGCAAAGTTATCCTTGAAATGGGTCAAAAAGAAAGAAAAGTGTATACGGGTTCAAGTAGGGCACAAATTGGGTTTTCTTGCTTAAATTTCATGTACACTTGGTTAATAAGGATAGATTAATGATCACGAGACTTGTATTGAGAGTTTACAACAAGATTTGATAGGTGGTTCGGGTTTAAAATGGGTGAAAATGAGTAAACGGGTCAAAGTACACATAGGTCAACTTATGGGTTTGCTTGGATTATATTTTGTGGTATAATTGAAATGAAATGATGATGGAATATGATTGGTAATGTTGTAAAATAAGTTATTACAACTTATTTGAGTGTTGGTTGAGGTGTAAAACGGATAAAAATCAATAAACGGGTCACGGGTTACTATTTAGCACAGGTTAGGGTTTTTAACCTGGATTTCTTGTAATTTTATGAAATGAGAATGAATATAGATTGGAAATGAAGTGCATGACTTGCTTGTAACTTGTACTTGATGGATTGTACAAGTTTCCTTAGGAAAACGGAGGTAAAACAGCTATTTTAGATGTCGTGCATTAATGACTTGTACATTATGCTTTAAAGGACTTTACCTTATTTTGGAGGGAAAGTATATTCAAATTGGATGTTATATTATTTGTACATATGCTTTAGTAGCTTGTGCATTTACTTTAGATATTTACTTTTCATGAAATTAGGGTTTAGAGGGATACGATAACGGTTTAAAGCCCGTCTTGATATAACGTTGAAAATGGTACATTATATGAGTAATTAATTGTATAATGATGCTAAAGAAATTAACTTGAACATATATGAGTTTGCTTGACATATATGTAGATAGGATTGTCATAGATAGGTTGTGTGAGCTCGTTTACTTTAATTATGCAAGTTACGTTGCATATTGAGATATTGGTAATGTAAGTAATGTAATAAAGCGAAAAAAATTTCCGTACAAATGTTATCATAATAAAATAGGTTGATTTTGCATTGATGAAAATTTCGGGTTGTTATAGCTTGACTTTGACGAATACGCCGTATCCACATCAACGATACACCGTATATAATACTTTGGTCAACGAAGAAGAATCAAATGTTTTACCTTAATACGCCATATCCATCAAGAAGATACGACGTATCCGTGCCTACACTTCACAAATAACCACAAAGGATTGGAGACCTAATATGCCGTATCCAGGAGACATCAATACGCTGTATTCACAATATAGTAATAAATTATCGGAATGATATCAAACGTGGTCCTTACTCCTAAGAATCCCCAATACGCCGTATCCCACATTGCTCGATACGCGTATCGCACGATTCCAGACACTAAAATGAGACTGATCCAAAACTCAGTTTAGGTATGCAAGTGAATCCCGAACCACATGTCGACCAGAGACGATGAAAAGGAGCCTAAAAGGTCAGAAAAGAGCCTCAAGATCATAGGAAAACTCTTGTAAGTCTTCGCCAACGCATACGCGTTCGATTAAGTTCTATATATTTAATCGTAGTCAGGGAGGAGTATCAAACCGTGGTATTTTACAATGGCTAATCGGTTGACTACCTTTAGGTATCAGCCATGTTTATGAAGATCTAATTTTGGTTTTGTTTTATTGGATTGCTTAATTTATCAGTGTGTTTTATGTTTATCAATTTATATTCGTTGTACGTGCTTAAAGGCGACTATCATAAAACTGGGTCTAGTCCTACATATATTAATGTCTCAACTTCGGTGTTGTTTGGGCGTAGGCTAAGAGTCTGGGATAGCTCTCCATATTGCAATTTATATATCTAGAATTATAGGATCACAAATATTGACTTATCTTTTCCCTTTGATTGTAAGCTTAGTAATTTAAGGAAGAAAAAGAAAAAAAAACAGCCATAAGGTGACCTTGGTACCAACGAGTACGTTTTAATCAATTGGTAAGGACTCGGATAGTGGACTACTAGTATATAAAGAGCCGTTAAGCAGTAAGTGGGTAAAGTCTCCATGAGCTAGGGTTTAGTAAGAGCATGATTCATCTCTAAACACACACGTAATATGTATAAGGGTAAGATCAATTATAATATAGTACAAGTATTCCGTCGGGTTCTAGAAAATTACTTAAACCAAGTAAATTTAAAAAAACCTTCCGGGTTGTTTCCCAACGTAGCGTGAATTGAGAATCTCATTTAAGTTCGTGATCGCATGTTTTGAATAATCGAAATTTTGATTTGGATTTTAATTCTACTAACGCAAAAGCAAATAAAGATAAGCTAAATTAACAATTAAAGCAATTAAGAAATTTAAGCATAAAACGTTAACGAGAATTAAAAACGCGACTATTTAACCAAATAACACAAATTTAAAACCTAAAAATTCAAAATGCTAAATTTTAAACTTAAATGCACTTAAATAATTTTCAAAACAGAAATTATATTTTTTTTGTAACTTTTTTATATTTTTAAACAATTTAAAACACCTTTAATCAAGAAAATTAATAATAATTACTAAACTATGTTATAAAAATCTGGAAAAATAAAAAAAATACTTTAGACTAAACTTAAGGTTTATAAAATAGAAACTAAAAATAAGCTAAAAACAATAAGCTGTTAAAAAGCTTATAAGCTAAAACTGCTTAAAATAAAAAAAGGGATAAAATGGAATGATGATGAAAACAAAAAAAAAAAATAAAGACAAAAAAAAAAAACAAAAACTAAAAATAAGAGTATGAATATAAAAAAAAAGAAGAAAAAAAAAAAGTAAAACAAAAATAAATAAACAAAAAAAAAAGAAAAATTATGAGTGGGGTAAAAAAAAACAAAGAAGAAAACGAAAAAAAAAAACAAAAAATATATAAGGAAAAATCAACACACCCTACTCTCCACCGCACACCCCCCACTACCCCCACCTGGCCCCCCCACCCCCTTACCACAAGCCAACCCCCTCTCCACCCTCACCACCCCCCCAACCCGCCCCCCCCTCCCCCCCCCCTCATCGATATTCAAGAAGCCTGTTCGGATAGGTCACAGTGTTTCTTACTTGCACCGCCCCCCCAGCCACCAGCACACATAACCCACCCCCCACCATCACACCCCAACCTCCTCACCATCCCACCTACCACCCCCACAAGGTTCACTAACCCGACCTGACGGCCACCAGGACCATGCATATGGTCATGTGCCCTGCAAGACGCAGGATTCGATATACCGGACCTTACCTTTTTATATTATTTTTTATTTTGAAATTTTTCCTTTTAAAAAGCTAAACAATAAGTAAAATATTAAGTAACTTTAAAAAGCACTTTTGTTAAAACTTGAATTAACAAGAAACACAGAATCCAAATAAGCGTAAAGCACACAGCTAGAAATATGCTAAAAGGCAGTTTTAGAAGCAAAATTAAAAGGGCTTAAGCTACAAGCTAAAACCCAAAAGCTCAAAACAGGTTAAGTCTGAACTACAGGAACCTAGAATAAGCAAGAAATAGCATTTTAGGATACTAATTAAGCTAGATAAAAGCTAATGAAAAAGTCAGTTTAAGCTAAAACTTATGTTTTTGGTTTTTATAAGGTTTTTAAAAGACTAAGGCTAAATGCAGCCCCAAATTTAAGCTAGTAAAAGCTGAATTGAAAAGCAAAATAAGCATAAACAGATAAAATATAAATCCTAATGAGCTTATGCAGAGATATTCAGATCTTAAACCATACTAACACTATCCTAGAATTGAGATCAAAAACTGGCTTTCAAGGCTTATACTAAGAACGCAATTGGCAAACTATATAAGATTTAGGCAGAAACCTCAAACCTTAAATGCAAACTTAATCCAAATGCATATTAATGCATTATCAACCATAAAGAAGCATAAAACTAACACCTAAATGCATAAACTAAGCAAATCCAATTTTAAACAGTTTGAGAAAGCAATAAGTCCTCAGATCCTAAGAACTTTTAGATGAAACCTTAAAACTCATTACTAAACCATAAAAACTTAATTAAACTATCAATAAGTCCTAATTCAAGCTTCACAAAGTTGGCTTAAAGACCAATGAGTGGTCAAGCAGTACTAACTAAGGTTAGTGCTGCTTATCCCAAACACCCCTTTAAAAGCTTTATTTGTAAATTTAGCTTAAAACAGGTTATGAACAGCTTCAAAAAACTAAAATAGATCAAGCACAAGGTCATATAAAGTTAAATAAGCATTAAGCACTCAAGAATAAGCACTGGAAATAAGCAATGACAAAAAGCAGTTTAAAGCACAAATAACACAGTTTATATGAGATCAGATCCAAAAGATATATATGCTATAACATTAACATAAAAAGCATTTATAAAGACAAAATAAGCAACATTAAGCAATAATAAGCAGAGAATAAGTAGTAAACAGGCAAATGCAGAAAATAAGCTAAAATGTGAAATAGGAAACTTACTTTGATCCTTTGCACAAAACAAGGATTAAATGCTCTTAAGGAGTTTTTCTACAAGCTCCAGCTTGTTGAAAACAAGCTGGTGATGGGGGGGGGGGGGGGGGGGGGTCTATAAGCCCGCATTATGCTTATCAAGCTAATATACTAAGTTGAGGTATTATAGGGAATTGATGAAACAGAAAATAGCTTATACAGTAAAAAGAGCTATGAGCTTATTTATATACTTTTGAAAACATATTAAGCTAGAATGCATTCAAAGGATTAAGAGAACAAATTAAATGGTAAACAGTTATTTCATAAAGATACGCTATATATAATACTTTGGTCAACGAAGAAGAACCAACTGATTTTACCTTAATATGCCGTATCCAGCAAGAAGATACGGCATATCCGTGCCTACATTTCATAAATAACCATGAAGGATTGGAGACCCAATACGCCGTATCCATGAACTTCAATACGCCGTATTCAATATTTATCATACACGAAGATTCTGGAAGATATCAAACGTGGTCCTTACTCCAAGAAACCCCCAATACGCCGTATCCAAGCCATGGATACGCCGTATCCAAGCCATGGATACGCCGTATCGAACCGACTTCCAGACCTTAAAAATAGATGACCCTAAACTCAATTTTAGGTATGCAAGTGAATCCCTAAACCACCAAATCAACCAAGAGACGAATAAAGGAGCCTAGAAGGTCAGAAAAGAGCATCAAGATTATAGGAAAACTCTTGTAATCTTCGCGCAACCGAATACGCGTTTGATTAAGGTTTCTTTATTTTAATCGTATCATCTTATACTTATTTACGTGCTTAAGTATGCGACCTATCATTTAACTGGGTCTAGTCCTGCATATTTAATGCGCTATAACTTTAGTGTTGTTTGGGAGTAGGCTGAGTCCGGGATAGCTCTCCATATTGCAATTTATATATCTATAATCATAGGATCACAAATATTAACCTATCTTTGCCTTTAGATTAGTGAGCTTAGTTGAGCCATAAGGTGACCTTGGTATCAACGAGTACGTTCTTATTCTATTGGTAAGGACTCAGACAGTGGACTACTAGTATATAAAGAGCCGTTAAGCAGTAAGTGGATAAAGTCTCCATGAGCTAGGGTTTAGTAAGAGCACCATTATTAATCTCCTAAGGTAGATTATAATCAACAAATCCTTGCTTTATGCGGATGCGTCTAATTGTGACATAATTAGCGTGTCTAGCTCTTAGGAAGAAGTACCGCCTAAGTCTAGGAATGATATGCCCCTTCAAGATAATACAGTCATTACACTAATAAACAAACCCTCGTTTTATCAGATTATTCATGGTTGATACGTTTTCCTTACATTAGTTCTCGACCGTTTCTCTATCGTTTGTTTATCTTCTTGTCTGTGTATATTGCTTTACTTGTCATCAAAACCTTAGGTTAGATAACTAAACCTCGTGTCAGTCTCTCAGGCTGAAAACCCCCTTTTGCATTAGTTTTAGGTTTAACTTAGATAACTAAAATACTTATAGAATTAGAAATTAATGCTCTCGCTCTTAGTGATCGATACCCTACTTACCACAAAACTCCATCTGATCGGGTACACTGCCCGTTAAAGTGTTGTTTTTAGGTATAGTCGGCATAAAATAAATAGTAAAACTTGATACATAAATAACACCTACACAACGACACATCAGTGATCAAAAGATAATATAAAATCTAAGATAAAAGATTCCTCAAAATCTTGCATTTCCCACTTGAAGTTGTCTACTCATTTGACCCATTCTAGAAAGCATGTATAGTTTCTAATAATCCATTACAGTCACTGACCATTAACTTATAATACAAACCATAAACCTAATAAATCATTACATTTCATTTTCTAATCAAATAACCTAGTCAGAAACATCAAATGACTTATTAGGAGTACTTCCAGTTTCATGTTTGTCAAATTGAAAAAATCTGCTCATCTGCATATTTGCTATTCTTTCAGATCTGCCACGGTTATGCACATAAATCCTAATGTCATTCATAGTTGATTTTGGCTTTCATATTTTCTTTTTTGGTTATGGTTTGTCCTGCCCTTATCAACTTGTGTGTCATTTGCTGCTGCTTTGCCCTTATCAACTGATGTGTCAATAGTTGGTGCTTCTTCAATAATTGTTGGTGTAACTAATGTGTTAATAGTTGGTGCTATTTCAACAACTTTAGGTATTTCTACAACTCCATAAATAACAGACTGTTGAGTAGGTTGAAAAGGATTATTTGGAATGAAAGTCTGTTATGTACATACTTGATTATAAGGTGCCTCTTCCATTGATTCATGTTGCGGTCGTCGTAAGAGACTTTTAGAAGAAGTTTTACAACTCCCTAGGCAGTGTACCTAACCGTTGTAGTGTAGTATAGGCAAGACTCGGGGGTTGTTATGCAACCAATTTAAAATGGGATTTGAAAACTGATAATCGAATAAAGCAATATGCCTTTGCTTCCATCACCCAAGCCTACGGTCAGTTATTTTGATGATTTAGACTTCTTTAAAGATTTTGAGAAAGAATTTTCAGCCATTGTTTACAATGATGCTCAAACATCTAAATTAGATTTCTTAACTGAACCGATTTTAAACCCTCAACATATCGATGAATTTAATTTGAAAGATGAAACATCATTGTACGAATGTGATGAAGAAGAACAAAATGTTTTAAACTTTAATGATCTATTTCCTTTTAACGTAATTTATCCCGTTGATTTAAAATTAGATAAGGACAATGATGATGATAAAATTGATATTAAACAACCTTCGGGGGATATGTCTGTCAAACCATTACCTGATTTAATAAATACCGATGTTGGTGCCTATTCACATGGGTCAAATAAGCTTTTGGAAACAAGTCATGATACATCTAATAAATTTTTCAAAACTAAAACTTTTATCAAGGGACTAAATTTTAATATCAGGACTTGGAATCATCTTAACAAAGGGATGTCATTCATTTTCCTAATCAAGAATTTGTATTTGCCATTTGGCATCCCGTTCGACCCTAAATTGTTTTATAAGGATGGGATTAAATTGGGGCAAGTCTAACTTAAAGACTTTTCTGTAAACAAAAGTGCTTGCCGGGAGACAACCCGGAATGTATTTTCAATTCTTATCGAGTTTGTCTTCCCAGACTGTCTATACAGTGTATCTAAACCCTGTGGATATGATGTATTGATATCTGGATGTTATCCAGTCTTTATTTTTAGCACAGTCAATACAGTGTATTCGTTAAACGAATGCAGCGTATTCGACACATGTATCAATACGGCGTATCTTGGGGTATGGATACGGCGTATCGACTTCCTGTATAGTTTTTAGGATTTTATTTCAAGTATAACCTAATGAATACACAGAGATAGAATTGCATTTGTTTTCTAAGAATTTACACAGGACCTCGTGAAAGTAATATCAAGGAATATTGGTGGAGAATTTACAAATCTGGAGATTTTGAAGTGTTGGAGTCTTGAAACCTCAAGACGGCCGTTCAATCTTACTCATAAACGCAAAGTGGAGAATCTACCGAGCAAATATTAGGGGAGTTTCTCATTCTGATTGTTTTTAATTCCCGTATTATTTATTTTATTTATATAACGAGGACGTTGTATAATTCAAGTGGGGGGATATTTGATGACATCAAATAACGTCTATTTTATAGCATCATTTATCCCATGTTATTAACCCATTTTGTATAGTTATTGCAAAGAATTGTTACTTAATCGTTTATATTTGAGAATTGCAGTAATTATGGAGTACTTGGTGAAGTTATGATAAAAGGCACACATTTTGGAGCATAAACGAAGAGTTCGAGAAAGTATACTGATCTGACAGCAAATACGCCATATTATTCTAGACCTATACGACATATCCAAGACTTTAACGAATCAAAAGACCATTGCCTGACTTTGAAGAATACGCCATATCCACATCAATGATATGCCGTATATAATACTTTGGTCAACGAAGAAGAATCAACTGGTTTTACCTCAATACATCGTATCCATCAAGAAGATACGGCGTATTCGTGCCTACACTTCATAAATAACCACGAAGGATTAGAGACCCAATACGCCGTATCCAGGAGACATCAATACGCCGTATTCACAATATAGTAATAAAATATTCTGGAAGATATCAAACGTGGTCCTTACTCTAAGAAATCCCTAATACGCCATATCGATGAGTTTCCAGACTCTATAAATAGACGATCCTAAACTCAGTTTTAGGTATGCAAGTGAATCCCTAAACCACCAAGTCAACCGAGAGACGATCAAAAGAGCATAGAAGGTCAGAAAAGAGCCTCAAGATCATAGGAAAACTCTTGTAATCTTCGCGCAACCGAGTACGCGTTTGATTGAGGTTTCTTTATTTTAATCGTTCATATATCAAACTGTTGGGATCTGAGATTTGATGATTACAAAACTAAATATGCATAAATGAAGAAAGATGAAATAACAAGGACTTAATGTGAAATATTAAGTTAGCTTTCTATGTAAGCTAGTTTCTCTTGTAAGCCCTCTATATAAAGGGTCATAGGCGTCTGGTTTATACATCCATCATAGTTAGATCTCTCCAATAAGAGTCTAATAGTTAGCTTATTAGTAGTTAGATTATTAGTTAGTTTATAGTTTATTATTAGTATGAATAAAGAAAACCTTGTGATAACATTGATGTTCTTATTTGTTATTTCGTTGTGCTTCATGTCATTTAATGTTATTATATCCTAGATGGGCAAAACAATCTATGAAGCCTACAATTAGGTTTCCACAATTGGTATCAGAGCGGGCTGCTCTTGATATCTAGGGTTTATACAAGGTTTTTGTATCGTCTTGTATGAAGAAAATAATGACGGCGTAACTAGGGTTTTTATGCAAACCCTAAATCGTGAAAACTGATGGTGCTGCTGATGTTACTAGTGGTCAACGTGGGTAACTAGGGTTTCTCACAAACCCTAATTATGGATCTAATCATGTGCAGCAGCAATGGTATTCAGTTTTCTATTTTTGTGCTTGTTCGTTTTTGGATCTGCTCATATATTGCAACTATGGTGTTAGATCTGCTGGTTTGTAAAAGTTTATGGTGTTCAAGCTCTAAAGGTTTTCATTCATACAAGATTATTGTGTTCCTGATGTGTGAAGAAGAAACAGGTCACGATCACAGATCATAAGCAGTATGTCAAAAGAAGCAACAGACGATATAAGAGATGTTCGAGGGCTGTATGATATGTTTCTGGTTTGTCGTTCATGAGGAACAGCAGATGGGCATGTGTTTAAAGGCAGTAGCTTGTGGTTTTTAGCAGTCACAACAGGTTATGGATCGTGGTGTGAATAGAAGCAAGTAATTGAGCAGCAGGTTCTTTAATGATCATCTTCGAAAAAGCAGCAGGCATAATATATTTGTTTTGATCTGCTGTTGTATACGTGGTTTGTTGATCTGCTATTGGTGTTTGAGATAAAACAGCAGAATATGAGTGCGAATTTTATGGATGGTATTCTGGATTCGTATATATGGAAAATATCACAGGCAGTTATGGTTTTGAATGCGTGTTATATGGGAACGGTATCTCATTTAATATGAAATCCCTAATTATTAGGGATTGTGATTAGTTTCTATAACTACTTCTGTATATTTGCTCGTTTTATTAAGTGCTGCCAAGAATAAACTTGGTGTTGCTGCGTTGTTTATTTGTGTTGCTCGCCATGGTTAATACTGCTGGAATTAGCGACAGCTTAGTACAGAAAAATGTGTCACTAATAGTGTGGGGGGAAGGAGATGCTGATTTGTGACAGTTTTTGTGACGATTTTGTGACACTTAGTGCTGCCAGAAGGGGTTAGTACTGCCAGGTATATTTCATCTATGATTAATACTGGTTTGTGGTTAATGCTGTTTGGGCTTCAATGTTAATACTGCTCGTCTACACTTAGTGTTGTTTTCTTGCACTTAGTACTACCAGGATGTTTTTTGGAAGGTTTATACTGCTAGCATATAGCAGTTAATACTGCTAGGCATTTTCTAGTATTAGTACTGCTGGGTTTGATTGTTAGTACAGCCAGAATACTTTGTACTGCTATCCTTGTCCGATGTTGGACAACAGACGCGTTTGGATCTCGGATGGAACTGTTTTTCACAACAGTTTATTATTATTGATTTATGGCTCGTATTTTTGGAGATTATTTGAAGATGTGATTACGAAGACAATTGAATATTGCTTATTTGATGTTGTAGTTGCATTTCGCAAATGCGTGTTCTTATCATATCTTAAAGTCGGTTTATAGCAGGACATTAACTTTAAAGATAACTTGTTTGTGCTTAAATGGTGTTGACGAAGACTTGACAAGTCTAGCAAAGGTGTGTGATTTTTCTTATGGTGCTCAATGCTCATATTTGCTATCACTTAGTATGTGTCTCATAGAAGATGAGGATTTTTGTCAAGAGGTTGCGGTCAACTTATTATTTCACAGATTTATTTATAAGTTCGACGTCAGTGGTAGGCAAGACATAAGAACAAGTTTGGAGATTCTTATTTTCATCAATTCGTTATACTCTCAGTTTTCTTCATCAGTGATCACTACATAGAGCCTACAGAGTTCGAGATTCAAGAGATGGTAAACATATTGGTTTCAGGGGAAGCTTATTGATTAAATGTTTAACCATCTACATGCACCACTGAAGGGGAAGTGTTTACAAGTTGCATATCTATAGAAGACCCATATTGGATGATTATAGAAAGGGGAAGAAGACTACAGAGATATGATTTGCAGCTTATTGTGTGTGGTGACATGTTCAAGAAGATTTTAAGTCAAGGGGAAGCATTGAAGATAGTTTCATACATGAAGATTGTTTTGTAATATCAAATAGGGGGAGATTGTTGGGATCTGAGATTTGATGATTACAAAACTAAATATGCATAAATGAAGAAAGATGAAACAACAAGGACTTAATGTGAAATATTAAGTTAGCTTTCTATGTAAGTTAGGTTTTCTTGTAAACCCTATATATAAAGGGTCATAGGCGTCTGGTTTATACATCCATCATAGTTAGATCTCTCCAATGAGAGTCTAATAGTTAGCTTATTAGTAGTTAGCTTATTAGTTAGTTTATAGTTTATTATTAGTATGAATAAAGAAAACCTTGTGATAACATTGATGTTCTTATTTGTTATTCCGTTGTGCTTCATGTCATTCAATGTTATTATATCCTAGATGGGCAAAACGATCTATGAAGCCTACAATTAGGTTTCCACATAAACCGTGTGTATTTTTACAATGACTATCAGCTGATACCTTTAGGTATCAGCCATGTTTATAAAGATCTAATGTTTGGTTTGTTTATCTCGATTGCTTAATTTATCGTTGATTGTTGTTTATGTTTATCAATTAATATTCGTTTACGTGCTTAAGTATTCGACCGATCATTCAACTGGGTCTAGTCCTACATATTTAATGCGCTGCAATGAAACACCCCCAAATTGGGTCGAAGCGGAATAAGGCTCTGGGGCGTGTTACTTCATATATCAATAACACAAGATATATATAGAACGACCAAAAAGTCATTTAAAATGACACATTGGATTTAACAAAGTATTTGTTACATAAGCCTGAAGCTTCATTGTTCAAAATACAAAGATTTCTAGCCCCATATAGATATACAAATGTAATGCGTTCAAAATCTTTTAATGCATGGTATTAAATCTAAAACCACCAATGTATCCTTGCACCTCGTGCGTATTGACCTCTGAAAAATTTGCTTTAAATGTCCAACAATAATGTGGGGATTCATAGTTTGATATATCGTATATTGTAGACCACGAGATTTCCCAAGTGTTGATTATGCACAGAGCATACATTATATAAATGTAATTACGTTGCCTAAGCTCATGACACTGAAGCTCGAAATAAATGAATACATATAAATGGCATACATGTCGTGAGGATGTTTCTAACCCGCACATTCCTATATTCGACATGGTATACGTTTGATTTATTTGACCAGTGCTAGCTAATCACCCCGAATGGGGAAGTCATTTACGAATAGATCTATTCATAACTTTATTCGCTATAATTATCTTAGTAAGCTGACAGTTCATGATAATGAGCTCAACTAGGGTTATCGCTACTTAGGCAACACGTAATCATAATATAAAACTTATCCACTTGTGTCCAATTATAAAACAGTGCATGTTTCTCACCCAAAAAACTTATAAAACAAATCATGTAAAACGAGAGGCTATGAACTCACCTTAAGTGAGCGAATATCAAGTGTATCACAGAAAATGTGTCACAGTAATGATCAAGTGCAACCTAATCCAATATAGGTTGTATAAGTACTAATCACATTGGGTAAATACAACCATATATAATTCTATATAGCTAATCACCATCTAATCATTTTAGTGAAATCGTGTTAATAAAGTTAAAACGTTTATAAATAGTTCGATAGTAAAAAAAAAAAACCGGGGGAAAAAAAAAATCGCAATTTTCTTGGTTTTAAGCTTGTTTCTTACGTTTTTTATGTCCACGCTTTCGTATTAAGACGAGTTATCAAAATATTACATTTTCATATTTTTGACCTACTGGTGAATAGTACTTTTTACTGTTCACACCAGTTATAAAGTTATTTTTATAGTTTTAGTTGTCGTAAAACCCGTAAATGTCGTATTTTATTCGTTATAGCTCCGTTTTTAGCGATTCTTTCGAGCACGTCTTTGTTATTAAAAGTTCTATCATATTAATGATGTTTTCAAAATGTATAAATCTGATATGAACAGTAACTTTTATAAAAGTATTTTTATACATTTTAAGTATATAAACTCGCGTAATTCATAACTTCTTCGTTATAAATTGAAAAATTACGATTCTTATCATTTTGGAATCCTAAAAATATGTGTGATCTGAGAAAAATAATAAACCCTTACCATGATCAGTAGTTTTTTTTTATTTGTATTTTATACATTGTTTTATATAATTTCTTTTATAACGAGTTTAATAACGGTATAAACTTGTAAAATTACGGTATCTTTTTCGTTATTTAAATCTGTTTTTTCGAGTTTCTTCCTTTTTGGAATCATCATGCGATGTTCTATTTTATAAAGAATATAAAAAGTATATCTTATTTTTCAAACAAAAACAGAAAGTTTGGAGGTTTGTGTTAAAACATGTTTAAAACACTTGATTGGTACTTTTTAGATTAACCATCTTGTAACAAATCCATTACACCACTCATTATCACATGCCATTACATTCCTAGGGTCCCTAAGTCCATCATTTGTCCAAATGTTCAAGATCACAAGTTCTTAACAAGTCATTTACAACACTATTACTTGTAACTTATTAAGTAAACTTTAAAAACCCTAATTTGTATATACACTTTTTATACTTAAACCAACATGGTATAATACTTATATATCCATTTTAACATGATATTACCAATATCATATTCATATGTAAAAGTGTACAAATCCATAATCACAAGTAAAAATCCTTTTTACATGTTCAAAAGTGTCCTAATGGTGATTTTGCTATATAAAACTAACATATGCATAAAATGATAAATGTAAATTCATAAAGGGTTTTAGATAACCTTAGTGTGATGTAAGGTAGTAGACTACAATATATAAACCCTTATTTAGATGAAAAACCAAAGCTTACAAGCTTAGGAAAACCCTAATTTCCAATAGGAAACTATTCTTGCTTTTCCGTGCTTCAATCTTTATAAACCTTTAACCAACCCTTGCAAACAACTTAAGGCATCTTAGATATGATGTAGGTATATGTGTATGGACTTGGAAAATCAAGCTATGAATTATATAAAAAGGGTGTTTGATGTCGTGGGTTTATAAGGCAAAAGAGGAGAGAAATTTTGTTTTTTTTGTTAAGTGTTGAAGTGTATGAGTTATCTTACTAGTATACAAGACTTATATGCATACAAGACTAGTCAAAAAGGTGTATAGGAAGTCTTTGAGACAAGATGAGTAAATCTAGGGAAGTCTTTGGTCAAGGTAAGGTCCTTACTTGTAAAAGTCTCATGGTTTAATTAGATGTTGTATGTACAATGCAAGTTGCAAGATTTTTGTCATATTTATTTGTATCTCTTGCTACAAATCCGGCCATAGATGCATATGTATGATAATATTTAGTAAATTTTGGGTATTGGGTACAATTGTGGGTATTTGTTGAAGCGTAGAAAAGTTTTGGTGGATGGGTTGCTAAACGAAATTTTTTGCGGAAACCAAACAATTTACGTAACTAATAAAATAAAATGAACAAAGTTAATAATTATCCTCAAAATAATTACTTAACACTTGCTTGATATAAATATTTAATTGTTTGATGCCCGTTTACATTGAAAGATAATTTTTAGCTTACGCGATTTAACTTAACGATTTCGATTAAAAGCAAACGCGTACAATACTAAAAATACATAGTGAATTTTTGACGGGTCGTCAATGGGACCCTATAAACATGGGTGTTATAGTCTCCCGTTAAGTAAAGCCTTGTCCTCAAGGCTTAAGACGCGGCACTTGACGACGGTGCGGTCTTTGTGAAGAGGTGTGGATATTTCTTCCTGAATTGATCTTCGCGTTCCCATGTGAACTCAGGACCTCTCCTGGAGTTCCATCAAACCTTGACTAGTGGAATGCGGCTTCGCTTCAACCGTTTAACTTCACGGTCCGTGATCTCTATAGGTTCCTCGACAAACTGAAGCTTGTCATCAAAGTGAAGTCCATCTAACGAAACGGCTAATGGTTCGACGCATAGCACTTTTCCAAGTGGATACATGGATGTACCCTGATTAGCTCTTCTGGTAAGCTCAGCTTGTAAGCAACCTCTCAACCTTTTTCTAACCACCTTGAAAAGAAGTCCAATATACCTACAGTTCAACTTCCCCGTTTGCCAAAACGTTACGAACCTTTTTCCAAGGAGAAACTTTAAGCATAACTTTATCCCCAACTTGAAACTCCATTGGCTTACGCTTTAGATCCGCGTAACTCTTTTGTCGATCGCGAGCAGCTTGCATTCTCTGCTTGATTTGAATGATCTTCTCAGTTGTTTCTTGCACTATTTCTGGACCAGTGAGTTGAACTTCTCCAACTCGCCAACAAACGGGTGAACGACACTTTCGACAGTAAAGTGCTTCAAATGGTGCAGCCTTGATGCTAGCGTGATAGCTATTGTTATATGAGAACTCGACTAATGGCAAATGGTTAACCCAACCCTTTCCAAAGTCGATTGCACAAGTACGCAACATATCCTTGAGAGTTTGTAATAGTCCTCTCGCTTTGTCCGTCTGTTTGTGGATGGTACGCAGTACTCATATCCAGACTAGTACCCAAAGCATTCTGAAGTGACCTCCAGAAATTTGATGCGAACCTAGGGTCACGATCACAAAATAATCAAGAGAGGTATTCCATGCCTCGTGACGAACTCCTTTAGGTACATTCTTGCAAAATTATCCACCGGATCAGTCTCTCTCATCGGTACAAAGATTGCAGACTTAGTGAGTCGGTCGACAATCACCCAAATGGTGTCGTAACCTTGTGATGACTTAGGAAGCTTCGTGACAAAATTCATTGTGATGTTGTCCCACTTCCATTGAGGTATATCGGGTTATACAAACAATCCTGATGGCCTTTGATGTTCTGCCTTGACCTTGGCACAAGTCAAACATTTGCTAACATAGGTGGCGATGTTTGCCTTCATATTGGGCCACCAATATAGCTTTTTCATGTCTTGGTACATCTTTTCAGAACCCTATTGGATATAATACTTTGACTTGTGGGACTCGTACATGATCACAGTCCTCAAATCACTATAGCATGATAACCAACTCCTGCCGTTTAGACATAGAGTTCCATCCGCGCGCGGTTCCAACTTTTCCGTTCTAAGCTTCTCCGGATCTTTAGAATTTTCAACCAACATGCCTCCAACATCTTCGTTATTAATGTTCTCTGGTTTTCGTGTTTTAGTTTGAGCATCCAGAATTTATTTGGGGAGATTCAAACCTATAGTCATGACTAAGGCTTGAACCCTTAATGGTGGCTCTCGTTCTTTCCTGCTCAAGGCGTCAACGACAACATTTGCTTTCCCTGGGTGATAACGAATCTCAAAATCGTAATCACTAAGTAATTTTAACCAACGACGCTGCCTATTTCAGCTACTTTTGTTAAGATGTGTTGTAGATCTTGTTATCTCGTGAACATCGTACACTTAGTTCGTACAAATAGTGTCTCTAGAGTTTCAGAGAAAACACTACCATCCAAGTTCCAAATCATGAGTCGTATAGTTCTTCTCATGAATTTTCAATTGGCGTGATGCATAAGCAATCACCTTCTCTCTTTGCATCAACACAGTGCCCAAACCTTTAATCGAAGCATCGCAGTATACGATAAAATCTTCGCTTCCTTCAGGTAAAGCCAAAATTGGTGCACTACACAACT
Source organism: Tanacetum coccineum (assembly GCA_026074375.1). Lineage (NCBI taxonomy): Eukaryota > Viridiplantae > Streptophyta > Magnoliopsida > Asterales > Asteraceae > Tanacetum > Tanacetum coccineum. Next base: position 24,339 of record BQNB010035841.1, on the reverse strand, counting down.
TCTGCTTTAACAGTTAGAACGTTGTTTCTTGTTTGTCACCCCACTTAAACTTGACCTCTTCTGATTTAGCTAGTCTTTGGTTTTTTTTTGTTTGGCAATCTTCGAAAATCCTTCGATGAATCTTTTGATAATACCAACAAGTCCTCAAATGGACGCAATCTCGTTACATGTGACTTAGAGATGCCCAATCTTTAATGGATTCGATCTTGGCAGGGTCCACGTGAATACCCTGGCTGTCAATCACGTGACCGAGGAACTATACTTTAGGAATCCAAAATTCACACTTGGAAAATTTGACATACAACTCCTCTTTCTTAAGCAACTCTAAGATTAACTTAAGGTGGCTCTTGTGTTCTTGCTTGTTCTTATTTTTTTTTTTTGATATATCAGAATATCATCAATAAAGACAATTACGAATTTATCCAAATATGGTTTGCACACCCGATTCATAAGGTCCATGAATATGGCAGGTGCGTTTGTCAAACCAAATGGCATAACTTGAAATTCATAATGGCCGTAACGAGTTATGAAAGCGGTCTTCGGAATGTCTTATTCTCGAACCCTCAGTTGGTGATAACCTAACCTTAGGTCGATCTTCAAGTAGAACTGACCTTAATTGATTAAATAAATCATCAATTCTTGGAAGCGGGATAACGGTTCTTCACCGTCAGTTTATTCAATTCCCGGTAATTAATGCACATTCGAAATGATCCGTCCTTCTTCTTGACAAACAAGACCGGAGCTCCCAGGTGAGGAACTAGGTCTTATAAAGCCTTTGTCAGATAGTTCTTTTAGTTGCTTACAAACTCTTTTCATTTTAGAGACAACTCTTTCATTTTAAGGTGTCAATCAGATAGGTGTCGAGCTAGGGTGCAGCACCAGGTATCAAATCGATTTGAAATTCCACTTGTCGAGTCGGAGAAGACCCAGCAAGTCCCAGGGAATATCAATCAGGAAAAAATCACGACGATTGGTGCGTCCTTATGTCGGCTTTTCTCCGATTGTCTTCCGTCTCCTTTGTATTAATGTTTGCCAAAAAGACTAGACATCCTTTTAGCATGTATTCTTGTGTTTTGGAGTACGAGATAATGTGCAGACGAGCCTCGTATCCCCGGTTGCTTCCGTCACCGTGAACAATTAATGTTTCATTTCCCCAGGGGATACGAACGATCTTCTCGGCACACACAATGATTGCGCTCGGTCCTTTTCCAAACCAATCCATCCATTTATAGCGTAAATAAACTTCCAATTCTACGGGAATTAGTCTATGTTGATATGGGGTTGGGTTTTCCAGGATATTTAATGTACAACCCCTAAGGATAGTGTTCAACCTAATTATTCTCCCGTTGGCTAGTTCAACGTCATAATAGTGATCTAATGCAGTTGGTGGGATATCAATTCAGGAGCTAAATGTAGTGGATACAAAACTTCTATCGGCACCAGTATCGAATAAGATAGAAGCATAGCGGTTGTTTAGAAGGAACGTACCCGTCACGACGTTGGAGTTCTGGGGGGTTTGTCCCTGCATGCCCTACCGCTATACCTTGGTGAAAGCATTGCCACTCCAACTTGGTTCCAGGTTGTTGTTGTTCTTCACTTTGGACATTCCTCTTGAGTGATCCTTGAACCTCACACTTCAAACAAGTAGGCTTCTGACCCGACCCAGTACCCCTCTGATTGTTAGCATTATTGGCATTTTCCGTACTCCTACAATCACGAGCAAAATGGCCAACTTTGTTTCATTTGTGGCATTTAGGAGAACATGGACCATCATGGTAATAATTGCATTTTAAGCATAGGGGTTTGGATCCCCCATATGGTTTCTTCTCAATAGTCCCTGCAGCATAAGCCCTGCCAGTGTGCTGCCTCTTGTTCTGTTGTTGTTGTTGTTGTTGGTTCTGAGTGTTCCTTAAGGTGTCCTCAAACTTCCTTTTACTCTTTGTCTGACGGTTAGCAAAAGTGCGGATTCTCTTATCCATCACTTCGATTGCCATTTCAGTTGCCTCTTGCATTGTCTTAGGCTTGGATGCTACTACATTAGGTGGTGGGGGGGTGGGATCATGTCGGGTAAGCCACCGACATATTTCTTAATCTTGTCAGATTCTTCAGGAAACATTCTACCAGACAGCAGTGCCAGTTCATGAAAACGTTGGTTGTACCCTATCACATCGGTACCTTTCACTTTCAATTCCATGTTCAACTTCAGTTCTTAATATCGGTCTTTGGGCAGGACTTGTCAGTTATTATCTTCTCAGGTTCAGTCCAGGTCATGGGCTAAGGCAAGGTCATTACTACAGTCTTATACGTGGAGTTCTACCACGTTAAAGGTTTCCAGAAGAGTACAAATGGAGAACTTGATTTGCTTTCCACAGAACAGTTACTTATGCGTAACCAGTTTCATTTCTCAATCCATTGAGTCAATTCGACAACTCCTTCTGTGCCTTGAAATTCGAGGTTGGCACTTCATGAAGTCTGGGTAAGTGCACTTATGAGTGGCTCGCTCGTTTCTCCTGGCACCTGTTCCTGAATTGTGGTTGTCGACGCCATTCGTGTTTACATCACGTGCTGCCAAAGCGGAAGTAATGCCTTGGTTAATCATTTCCTGAAGTTGGGCATTAGTGACAGATGTGGTGTTGGTTGTTTCTGGGGCTATGTTTGACCTCGTGGCTCTTTTTGGTGCCATTTTCTTCAAATCACAAGAAAATATAATACCCGTTAGATTTCATAAAATCATAACCATGACATGACATATGCACAATAAGTAAAGTGAGATCACATCACACAGTGAAATATACATCTGAATTGTAATCAACAAAGATATAACCAAATCAACATTCATTCACAACAAATTCGATTACATACATGACATAATACCACCATTTCATATATAATCTGGAAACATTACATTGATTATTGGTCAAAAATGATTCCTACTGCTAGGTTACCAAGTATAAATAACCTAGAGCCTACTAGCCGGGAGTTACCCCGTAATACTTAGTAGGCTATACATGATAGCTAAACAGAAACAAAAGATCTATATAGTCTGCTAGCTGGGAGTAACCCATAAAAACTTAGCAGGCTATATAGTATAGCTACAATATGATAGAAAGGTAACCTAGGCACTACTACCAGTGTCCTCTAAGGTGTCAACGCGTGCTCCAGCCTCCAAGGCCTGGGTACGTATGATATGCTCAATAGCACGATCATCTGCGTCCTGACGCTGCCACTCGTGGCGATACGCCTGAGTCTCTAACACTCTAATCCGTGCCTCTAGTGCCCTACTGTAAGCCTCAGACCTAGCCAAGGCCTGACGGGTCTTGATGCTCTCTTGCTCGTAAGCAAGCCTCTCTCTCCTCAATATCTCAATCTCAGCTCTCACAGCAGCCCGGTCCTCCTGATGTCGTGAATAAAACCCAAAACTCTCTCTCCTGCGAACATCTGCCTTGTAACTGACCCTCAGGTTGACCACCTCTACGGCGGCCATAGTCCTCCTCTCAGTATCTCGAACCCTGGTATCTACAGTGTCTACAAAACTATGATTGACCCTGCGGGCCATAGTAGATCTTGGCTGTCTAGCAGTAGAGCTCTCCCCAACCTCAACCCTAGGTGTGGGAGCAGTAAGTAGTAGCCTCTTCTGAGGTGGCGTGTCAGCCTCGGGAATGTCAGCTCTACGGCTAGTGGTGATGAGGCACGGGGGGTGTGTGTGTGTTGTGTGGGCTAGTGGTATAGGTAACAATGGTGGCGTCCTTGCTGGAAGTAGTGAATGATATATGGATGGTGCTGTAGCTCTCCTCTGAGCCATGGTTGCTCTAGTATGTGAGGGTCGGATAAGTGTGGGTAGAAGGGATGGTGGTGGTAGTGGCGGTGTAGGTGCAGAAGCAACCTCAGTAATGTATGGCTCTATAAGTGCCTCATCCTCAGTTGGCACTAAATCCTCAGGGTGCTCAGGCTCAGGAATGTACACTGATACATGATCCTCTGGCTCCATGGGATCAGGTACATACTCTAAAGGACGTGGTGCATGCTTCAGTAACTGTCGGACAGCCTCCTCGTAAGGATCCTCAAACGGGATACTCTAAGATCGTGCCTCAGAGTGGACGGAAGTATAGGTAACCGCGGAATCAGACGACATAACTGCTGTAACAAGCAAAAATAACTTATATAACTATATTATATAAGACTGGTATGGTATATACGTAGTATAATATAAACACGTATATCAATTATGAATGCATCTAGTATAACCAACTAGTGTATGTATGAATGTATGCACGTATGTATGCCCCGTGTAAACCCCTTTGTGTGTATGCAATGTTTGAAAACGGTTATAGTCCAGCAAAACATTTGACTGGTTCTCTATACCTGGGGCTCTTGATTACCATCTTGTAACACCCCCAAATTGGGTCGCAGCGGAATAAGGGTCTGAGGCGTGTTACTTCATAGATCAATAACACAAGATATATATAGAATGACCAAAAAGTCGTTTAAAACCGATACATTGGATTTAACAAAGTATTTGTTAAATAAGCCCGAAGCTTCACTTGTTCAAAATACAAAGATTTCTAGCCCATAACAGATATACAAAATGTAATGCGACAAAATCTTTAATGCATTGATATCCAAAATCAAAACCACCAATGCATCCTTTGCACCTCATGCTTATTGACCTCCTGAAAAACATTGCTTTAAAACATCAACAATAATGTTGGTGAATTCATAGATTTGATAAATCGTATATTGTAGGACCACAAGATTTCCCAAGTGTATGATAATGCAACAGATGCATATATCATATAAATGTAATTACATTGCCCTAAGCTCATGACATTGAAGCTCGACATAAATGAATACCATATAAAGTGGGCCTTACAATGCCGTGATGATGTTCTAACCGCAAAATCCTATCATTCGACATGGTATACGTTCGTCTTGCCCGTGGATTGATAATCACCCGTACCGGGGATGTCAATCCCACTGATCTTTTCATAAAATTCGCGCTCACAATCCGTAAACTGACAGTTCATGATAATGAGCTCAACTAAGGTTATCGCTACTTAGGCAACACGTAATCATAATATAAAACTTATCCACTTGTGTCTAATTATAAAACAATGCATGTTTCTCACCCCAAAAACTTATAAAATAAATCATGTAAAACATGGGGCTATGAACTCACCTTGAGTGAGCGAATATCAAGTGTATCACAGAAAATGCGTCACAGTAATGATCAAGTGCAACTTAATCCAATATAGGTCGTATAAGTATTAATCACATTGGATAACTACTACCATGTATAATTCTGTATAGCTAATCACCATCTAATCGTTTTTGTGAAATCGTGTTAATAAAGTTAAAACGTTTATAAATAGCTCGATAGTAAAAACGACGCAATTTCTTCGTTTTAAGCCCGTTTTTTATGTCCACGCTTTCGTATTAAGACGATTTATCAAAATATTATATTTTTATATTTTTGACCTACTGGTGAACAATACTTTTTACTGTTCACACCAGTTATAAAGTTATTTTTATAGTTTTAGTTGTCGTAAAACCCGTAAATGTCGTATTTTATTCGTTATAGCTCTGTTTTTAGCGATTCTTTCGAGCACGTCTTTGTTATTAAAAGTTCTATCATATTAATGATGTTTTCAAAATGTATAAATCTGAGATGAACAGTAACTTTTATAAAATTATTTTTATAAAAGTATTTTTATACAGTTATGTATATAAACTCGCGTAATTCATAACTCCTTCGGTATAAATTAAAAAATTATGATTCTTATCATTTTGGAATCCTAAAAATATGCGTGATCTGAGAAAAATAATAAACCTTACATATCAGTAGTATTTTATACATTGTTTTTATAAAATTTCTTTTATAACGCGTTTAATTAACGTATAACTTGTAAATTACGTATCTTTTTTGTTATTAATCCATTTTTCGAGTTTCTTACCTTTTTGGAATCATCATGAGACGTACTATTTATAAAAATATAAAAAGTATACCTTATTTTTCGAACCAAAACAGAAAGTTTGGAGGTTTGTGTTGAAAACATGTTTTAAACTTGATTTTGTACTTTTTAGATTAACCATCTTGTAACAAATCCATTACACCACTCATTATCACATGCATTACATTCCTAGGTCCCTAAGTCCATCATTTGTCCACATGTTCAAGATCACAAGTTCTTAACAAGTCATTTACAACAATATTACTTGTAACTTATTAAGTAAACTTAAAAAACCCTAATTTGTATATACACTTATTATACTTAAACCAACATGGTATAATACTTATATATCCATTTTAACATGATATTACCAATATCATATCATATGTAAAAGTGTACAAATCCATAATCACAAGTAAAAATCCTTTTTACATGTTCAAAAGTGTCATAATGGTGATTTTGCTATATAAAACTAACATATGCATAAAATGATAAATGTAAATTCATAAAAGGTTTTAGATAACCTTAGTGTGATGTAAGGTAGTAGACCACAGCATCTACACCCTTGTTTAGATGATAAACCAAAGCTTACAAGCTTAGAAAACCCTAATTCCAATAGAATCCCTAATCTTGCTTTTCTTGCTTCAATACTTGTAAACCTTTAACCAACCCTTTGCTAACAACTTTAAGAATCTGAGATATGATGTAGGTATGTGTGTTGACTTGGATAATCAAAGTATGTATTTATATAAAAAGGGTGTTATGCCGTGGGTTTATAAGGCAAAAGAGGAGAGAAATTTTGATTTTTTTGTTAAGTGTTGAAGTGTATGAGTTATCTTACTAGTATACAAGACTTATATGCATACTAGTAAAAAAGGTGTATAGGAAGTCTTTGAGACAAGATGAGTAAATCTAGAGAAGTCTTTGGTCAAGGTAAGGTCCTTACTTGTAAAAGTCTCATGGTTTAATTAGATGTTGTATGTACAATGCAAGTTGCAAGATTTTTGTCGTATTTATTTGTACCTCTTGCTACAAATCCGGCCATAGATGCATATGTATGATAATATTTAGTAAATTTTAGGTATTGGGTACAATTGTGGGTATTTGTTGAAGCGTAGAAAAGTTTTGGTGGATCCGGGTATGCCTAAACGTAATTTTATCGCGAAACGCAAACAATTTACGCAACTAATAAAATAAAATGAACAAAGTTAATAATTATCCTCAAAATAATTACTTAACACTTGGTTTTGATGTAACATTTAATTTGTTTGGATGCCGTTTTTAAACATTGAACGATAATTTTTTAGCTCTTACGCGATTTAACTTAACGATTTCGATTAAAAGCAAACGCGTACAATACCAAAAATACATAGTGAATTTATTGACGACGTCAATGACCCTAAAACAAGGGGTGTTATATGCGACTTCGGTGTTGTTTGGGCGTAGGCTATGGTACTGGGAGACTAGCTCTCCAGATTGCAAATTTTATATATCTAGAATCATAGGATCACAAATATTGACCTATCTTTGCCTTTAAATTAGTGAGCTTAGTTGAGCCATAAGGTGACCTTGGTATCAACGAGTACATTCTTATTCCATTGGTAAAGACTCGAACAGTGGATTACTAGTATATAAATCGTCGTTAAGTAGTAAGTGGGTAAAGTCTCTATGAGCTAGGGTTTAGTAAGAGCACCATTACTTAGATCCTAAGATAGATTATAATCAACATAAGGAAGCTTTATGCGGATGGATGCGTCTAATTGTGACAGAATTAGGGTGTCTAGGTCTTAGGAAGAAGTACCGCCTAAGTCTAAGAATGATATGCCCTTCGAGATAAGACAATCATTGCACTAAATAAACAAACCTGCGTTTTATCGGATTATTCATGGTTGATACGTTTTCCTTACATTAGTTCTTGACCGTTCCTCTATCGTTTGCTTGTCTTCTTGTGTGTGTTTATTGCTTTACTTGTCATCAAAACCTTAGGTTAGATACACAAAACTGTGCCAGTCTCTCAGGCTAAAACCCCCCTTTTGCATTAGTTTTAGGTTTAACTTAGATAACTACCCCCCCACAACTCCCCCCCCCCACTTCCCACTATTCAACCCCTACACTCCAAACTTATCCTCGACCTTACTTACCACGAAACTTCATTGATCGAAGTACAGCCTTAAAGTGTTGTTTTCCCTATTTAATCGATACCCCTCTCCCCCACCCCACCACTACCCACCCAATCCACCCCCCCTCAACAACCCCCCCCCCACCCACACACCGACCATCAACTCCTACCTTCTACGCGCCTCAACGCCTCCTTACACGACGACACATCAAGTTTTTGGCGCCGTTGTCGGGGAGTGAAGTTGTTTAATTCTTGTTTTTATTAGTGTTTTAGTTTAGTTTAGTGTAGCTTAGATTAATTTGCATATTTGTGTGTTTGTTTTGTGTGTTTAATTTTCTGCATTGTATATTTTTGCATATTGTGTGTTTGTGTGCATTATTCAAAGTACGCTGTAACCAATACGGCGTATTCAATTTATTGGATACGGCGTATAATTTTTTTTTCAAACCAATACAGCGTATTCGACTCTATCATCAATACGGCGTATTAAGCTATTTGACAGTTTTCTTTCCTAGCGAATTTATTACAGGTTAAAATGGACAACCCCAACATTACTATGGAGGAGTATATCAGGCTTGAGGAAGAAAAAGCTCGTAGGCGTGGTAAGGTGTATAACTGGGAAACTGCTACGTATGGTAAGATCTGGGATAATGAAGACGTTCACGACCTCGGATCTGTTGAAACTGAATTCCCAGCTATAGTCTTTAACGACACGTTAACATCTGAAGCAACACTCTCGTGTGAGCCTACGGTAAGTTCTCTTAACGATGAAATTGACTTTAGAATATCGTTTGACGAATCCGACGATGAAGATTGCACGGTAATTTTTGACAAAAATTCATTTTCTTACAAAATAATTTCTGTCAACAATTTAAAAACGGATTCGGAAAATGATAATGATAAAGTCAATATGCCTTTACTTCCATCACCCGAGCCTACGGTCAGTTATTTTGATGATTTAGACTTCTTTAATACGCCGTATCCCACATTGCTCGATACGGCTTATCGACGAGTTTCCATACTATATAAATAGACGATCCAAAACTCAGTTTTAGGTGTACAAGTGAATCCTTGAACCACCAAGTCGACCAAAAGACGAATAAAGGAACCTAGAAGGTCAAAAAAGATTCAAGATCATTGGAAAACTCTTGTAATCTTCGCGCAACCGAATACGCGTTCGATTAAGATTTCTTTATTTTAATCATTCATTATTCAAAACGTTTTTGTGTATTTTTACAATGACTATCGGCTGAAACCTTTAGGTATCAGCCATGTTTATGAAGATCTAATGTTTGGTTTGTTTATCTTGATTGCTTAATTTATCGTTGATTGTTGTTTATGTTTATTAATTTATATTCGTTTACGTGCTTAAGTATGCGACCTATCATTCAACTAGGTCTAGTCCTACATATTTAATGCGCTGCAACTTCGGTGTTGTTTGGGCGTAGGCTAAGAGTCTGGGATAGCTCTCCATATTGCAATTTATATATCTAGAATCATAGGATCACAAATATTGACCTATCTTTGCCCTTTGATTATGAGCTTAGTTGAGCCATAAGGTGACCTTGGTACCAACGAGTACGTTCTAATCAATTGGTAAGGACTCGAACAGTGGACTACTAGTATATAAAGAGCCGTTAAGCAGTAAGTGGGTAAAGTCTCCATGAGCTAGGGTTTAGTAAGAGCACCATTAGATAGATTATAATAAAAAATGCTTGCTTTATGTGGATGCGTCTAATTGTGACAGAATTAGCGTGTCTAGGTCTTAGGAAGAGTATCGCTAAGTTAGGAGATTGATATGCCTTTGAGATAAGACATCATTGCACTAAATAAACAAAACCTGTGTTTTATTCGGATATTTATTGGTTGTAAGTTGTTCCCTTACATTAGTTCTCGACCGCTTCTCTATCGTTTGTTTGTCTTCTTGTGTGTGTTTATTGCTTTACTCGTCATCAAAACCTTAGTTTAGATAACTAAACCTCGTGCCAGTCTCTCAGGCTGAAAAAACCCTTTTGCATTGGTTTTAGGTTTAACTTAGATAACTAAAATATTGATAGATTAGATATTAACGCTCTCGCTCTTAGTGATCAACACCCTACTTACCACGAAACTCCATCTGACTGGGTACACTGCCCATTAAAGTGTTGTTTTTAGGTATAGTCGGCATAAAATAAATAGTAAAACTTGATACATAAATAACACCTACACAACAACACATCATGGTGCAACCTGAAGGGTTTGTTGATCCTAATCATCCCAGGAAAGTATGCAAGCTTCAAAGATCCATTTATGGTCAGCAAGCATCAAGAAGCTAGAATAAAAGATTTGATGAGGAAATCAAAAGGATTGGATTTGCTCAAAATCTTGATGAGCCATGTGTATATCAAAAGGCTGGTAAGAGTAATGTTACATTCCTTATCTTATATGTTGAAGACATAATTGTCATGGGAAATGATATTCTAAGTTTACAAAGTGTAAAGTCATATCTTGGAAAATGTTTCGCCATGAAAAATTTAGGGGAAGCAGCATTTATTCTTGGAACCAAGATCTATAGAGATAGATCAAAGTGATTAATTGGACCAGGTCAAAGTGCTTACATGGATAAAACATAGAAAAGATTTAGGATAGATACTTCCAAACGTGGTTATATCCCTATACAAGAAAGACTTGACTTAAAAAAATACAAAGTGCTTCAATACTTGAATAGGTAAAGCGTATGCAAAATGTTCCCTATGCTTCAGCAGTAGGATCCATTATGTATGCGATAAGATGCACTAGACCTGATGTTACGTTCGCGCAAAACCTAACAAGCTGTTTTTCAACAAAATCTAGGAGAACCACACTGGATTTTTGTGAAAACCATTCTTAAGTATTTAAGAAATATTGGTTTATGGTGGAAATCCTGAAGCTGAACTTCGAGTTGATTGCTATTGCGATGCTGGATTTGAGACTGATAGAGATGATACAAAATCTCAGACAGGATACGTCTTTGTTTTGAATGGAGGCGCGGTAGACTGGAAAAGCCTCCCCAGAAACGTCACTTGGCAATATCTGTATAGAAGTTGAATGATAGCTGCTACTGGATAGCAGCAATGGAAGCTGTTTGCATTAGGAAGTTTATTTCAAGGCTTGGTATTGTACCAACAATAAACGAACCTATTAAGATGTTTTGCAATAATTCAGCCGTACTTTTTATTGCCAACGAACCGGGGGTTCAGAGGGGCGCCAGACACTACCATGGAAGATATCATTATGTTCGCGAGTGTATTGAACCGGGTGAAATTAATCTTCTTAAAGTTCACACAGATGACAATCTAGCAGATCCTTTTACGAACGTTTTATCGAAAAGAAAGCTTACTCAAACATGCTAGGAGCATGGGACTTCGTTTAGCTAGTAGTTTCATGAAGATCTGTGTTTATTATTTGGATAAGGGATATTAAGACAATTTTATTAATGATAAAGATACGTGGTATGAAGTTATATCTAATATAAATTGTGTCCTATATTTGCATGTTTAATCCGTGAATAATATTTATTATTCTAAATTAGTCCGTTGTCGATTAACAATATGGGAATATTGTTAAATTAAGACAAATCTGAGTGATTGGTGATATCTTGGATATTAAAGGATGTGTCCGCCAAACTCACATGATATGATATAAGATGAATTATTGGACTTTTCAACCAACTACACAATATTATCACTTCTACGGGATCGGGTGTCATTAAGTGAATCTTGTAAGTGATTTTGTTTACTAAATCCTTAGACTTGAGATGCAAGTAGGTCTTGCATGTGTGGATTGTTCTTCTTGATTTAGTTCTAGTTATCCTGAATAAGGTAGCTAATAAAGACTATTTCAGAAGTAATTATGAAGCATGTGACATGACACTTGTAGTCAATAAAGAATTTGTTCCTTCAATAGTTGAAGAATGATGCCACTGGGCCCCTCATAGGGTTAATCAGATGTATGTGTGGCCGCACCCAAAAACTCATGTAGATATGTCTCAATGATTTTTGGTAATCTTGATTAATCATATATACGAGAAACAGAATCGTTAAATAATGGAATGACTTTGATCCATATCCATTTTTAACTCGGTATCTTAAACAAAGGGATTGTAAATAAATAAATCATTTATCCGTGACTTTATAAAAAATGCTTATTTTTGTCTTTTCTACAAGTTTGTGAAAAAAGTTTTCAAAAAAAAGGGAAAGTGGAAGTCAGGGGTGAGCCAGGGCTCGAACCCCCGACCTCAACACTCTCACCCTTTATACACACACACTCACCGCTGCGCCCTTGGGTCTTTTTCGTTAAAGACTCAAGGCACACTTTATTTATACACATTTTAGCCCCTTAATACTTATAATAAGCCGCAGCTTATTAGGGCTTTTTCTCGGCTTATTCGATAAGCTGGGTGAGTGTTCTTATTTTTCTTGCATTCTTTACATAATTTAGGACTTTTGTGCAATTTTTCAGATTTTTCCAACTTTATTTATTATTTTTCTTTAATTTTCGAAACTTAAAATTTTGAAAAATCATTTAAAAATAGTTAAAATAATCAGAAAAATATAAAAAAATTATTTTTAGAATCAGAATAAATAATTTTAGGTTTACAAAGTTTAAAATCTTTTTCATCATTTTTAGATTTTTATTTTCATTTATAGGCTTTTTAAATTAATTTTAGAAAATAGGTTTTTATTATAAAAAATAGTTAAAAATAGTTTTCTGAGTTTTTATCATTTTTTAGATTTTTCTAAGGTAGAAAATCATTTTTTAGAATTTTTAGGAATTAATTTGTTATTTTCTAGGATTTTTAATACATTATTTAGTTTTTAATTCATAAAAAATTATAAAAAAGTCAAAAAAATATAATTCCTTTTTAGAAAATTTTCTTTTATCATTTTAGAGGTTTAGAAACTAAATTTGCATTTTTAGAGTTTAATTTTGACTTAGTTGATAATTTGGTGCCTTTTTAGGATTTCCGTATTTGATTTTATGCTTAATTGTTAAATTAGAATTCTTAATTTGCTTTTCCAGTAGTTTTAGTAACCATAATCAATCAAATCTTTGTCCATTCAAACATCAATTATCAAACCGAGTCTCGACCGTCCATTCACGCTTCGTTGGGGAAAAACGACCCGGGAATACAACTTCCCGGTTTACTACAATTGTGATTTTTGGATCCTTTTTATATATTTATAAGTATTAACATATTTATTTATATATACATATCAAAGGGTGTTAAAACCACTACGAATCAATTTTTGGCGCCGTTGCCGGGGAGGCTGTGAAACGATTATCGTAACGTTTGACAATTTGTGTTTGAATTTGTGAATATTTCTTCTATTTTTATAAAAATATAAAAGAATACAAAAATATTTTTCATTTTCTTTTATTAGTATAATTATCATATAAAAACAAAAGAAAAATCAAAAAGATAAAAAAATGTCCATAAAAAGAAATAATAAATAAATTCACCAAGTTGGTAAAAGAACACCAACATATAATACTTTCCATTGAAGTATTATCCATCAATAAGTTCCCAAACAAAAGATTCAAAAACTTGTCATTGTGTTCAACTTAAGAGGTACGGCTCACATGAAAAGTTTATACATGCCCTATAAAGTGGGTATAAGGCGGGTTGTTAGAGGAACTATCGTCCCTAAAGGAGGGAAGGTTCTTAAAGATTACCCGTGCTTTCCTTCTCCTCAGTTCACCTTGTGACGTTTATCTTTTAAGAGCTACGTGAATGTAAGTCGATTTATTTGGTTTAAGTTGTCTTCTCGTTGTCCGTTAAAATAAATTGTTAAAACTAGTGAATAGATTATTAAAACCAAAAAAAATTAGTATAATTAAATTTTCTTCAATTTGTGCATGCGCACTGTTCTCTATCGTAGCGTCGACACACATGTCACGCCGAATTTGGTAGAACCATTTGATCTTGAGTAACTAATAATAATCAAGAACCTCCAATCCTCAACGTAGTTACGATTGCACTCGATAATGTACTATGGCGCGAAATGCTCCAAGCCCCACCGAGGGTTACGACGGATTTGCAATCGTTGTTCCCGCATCACCCGGGCAATTTTGAGTTCAGCATAAGTTTGCTTACTCTTGTTCAAAAAAAAAAATTTGGACATGACATGGAGACCCCGCATGTCACATTCGATATTTTAACAAGATCACTTCTACGATGAAGTTCCAAAACGGTCCCAAGTACGATGGTTAAGCTTATGCTTTCCCATTTTCCCTCGAGGGGGCAGCCGATTTGGCTGGTAAAAGAACCCCCTCGATCGATTTTTAATTGGAATGATTTCTTGTTTTCGAAATTCATCAACCTATTTTCCCTCCTCCAAGACGGACAAATCTTCATAACGAAATCACAAGGTTTCAATAAAGATTTGATGAATCTTTTTATGAGGCATGGGACCGATTCAATGATCTTCTTCGGGCATACCCGCATCATAGGTTTTCGGAATTGCATCAGCTCGATAATTTCTATATAAGCTTTGAAACTCGAATGATCAGATTCATTAAACTCCGCCGCGGTGGGGTGGTAATCTTTCTGGATAAAAATGCCTCGAGATGCCTAAAATCATCAAGAGCAAGTCCAAATTCGTCTATTCAACGAAGCAAGGACCATTTGTTGCCATAGTGATACGAGCTCTTCTACCCCGGTATTTCACCCGATGTGCTGAACTTAAAGACATGGGTAAACAGCATTGCTTCTTGATAAGGAAAAACCAATCTCAAGCTACGTTACCATAAAGCGGTCGAGGAAAGTTGTGTAAATTGCGGATGGTGCTTCATTTCACGAAATTGTCCGCCCGATGAACATTTATCGTTGACAATATTCAAGAGTACGTGGTCACAAAAGCCGCGCAGTTAACTACAACCAAGGAAATACGGTGGTTACCGACCTCCAAGGCTTTATTTTGCGATTCAAAGTTCGACCTCCCGGTTTTCCTCCCGTTCAACAAAACCAAGGAAATAATCAGAACCGTTACAACCAAAATCGGGGGAATAATTACAACCAAGGCCTAATTTTTCGACCCCCGGTTAATCAACCACCAGCTTACCAAGCTCCGTCTTACCAAGCTCCAGCTCCTCAGGCACATGGTGTGTCAAAGGCTGATTTTGAAAGCTACGTCAAAGCTAACGATGCGGTGATGCAAAACATGCAAAGCCAAATGACCAATATAACGGACCTGCTCACCAAATTCGTGAATAGTAATACCGCTTCTACTTCGGGCTCGGGTTCTCTTCCTAGCAACACCATTGCTAACCCGAAAGGTGATGTGAAAGCAATCACCACCCGAAGTGGTGTTTCCTATAATGGACCTCAAGTTCCACCTCCGATTTCTTCTCTTCCTAAGGAGATGGAAAATGAACCCGAGGTGGCAAAGGATACGGTGCAACCGAGCACCGAAAACATCCAACCTCCAGTGGTCCAAACTGATGACCAAATTGGTGAGCCCGTTAGTGCTCCAAAGACTAAACCAACATTGCCTTATCCTTCAAGGGCCAACAAAGAGAAGCTCCGTGAAAAAGACGATCTTCTAGCTTCAAAATTTATGGAGATTTTTCGGAATCTCCATTTCGAGCTAAGTTTCGCGGACGCTCTCATACACATGCCCAAATTTGCACCAATGTTTAGAAAACTCCTCAATAACAAAGATAAGATAATTGAGTTGACAAAGACACCGGTGAATGAGAATTGCTCGGCGGTTATCCTCAAAAAGTTTCCCGAAAAACTTGGAGACCCTGGTAGATTTTCGTATACTGTGTGATTTTCAAAGAATCAATGAATGCTTGGCATGGCTGATTCTCGGTGCTGCAAAGATCACCTCAATGCCTTTTCACATTTTGAAAGAGCTAAATCTCCTAGGGGATTTGTTGACCAAGATTCAAGACCCGAATGATACTTAAAATGCGATCCCGCTACGATTTCTTACTCCAACTGGCTCACGAGGATGTTTTCGTAAAAGTTGGAACGTTCTTCTTTCCGGCCGATTTCATGGTCGTTGATTACGTTGCCGATCCTCGGGTTCCCCTTCTTAGGGAGACCTTTCTTGAGAACGGCACATGCCTTGATAGATGTTCACGGTGAACAAATGACCCTTAGACATGATGACCAACCCCCTCGACCTTCAAAGTTGGTGATATAAGACTTTCTCTACAATATCATTGGAATCGTTAACAAGTCGTGTTATGGCATTGCTTGTGAAGAATATGTTCAAGAAGTACTTGAAATTTCTAAAAGTGGCAATCCCACTTCCCCTTCGGACCTTATGATCGATTCTCGCTCTCCATCTTTCACTCCCTTCGGAGGAAGTGATTTTCTAATGGAAGAGATTGATGCATTTCTTGAACACGATGATTCAATACCACCGGGTGTTGACGACATCTATGATTCTGGGGAGATCTTAGTTTTACCTTGAGGATATTATTAAGGTGATCATAATGACCCAAATATCCTCCTGTCACCTGTTTGTGAAAATTATTTGCCTGAAAAGATTAAATCTTCATGTGATTGATCCTCCTGATCCTAGGATACTCAAAGACTTACCATCCCATCTTGAGTATGCGTTTTTGGAGGGTGATGACAAATTACCCATCATAATCGCTAAAAACTTAAAAGATGAGGATAAAACCGCCCTGATCAAGGTTCTCAAGTCACATAAACATGCCATAGCTTGGAAGATTTCTGATATTAAGGGATCAGATCCACAGTTTTGCACATAAGATTTTGATGGAGGACATGCCAAACTCGATTAGTTCAACATATTAGAGGGTTTAACCTAAATCATAGGTTTATTAAGCAAGAGATATCAATCTTCTTGATGCCGGGTTAATTTAACTATCTCTGACAGTCATGAGGTAAGCCCGGTTTATTGTGTCCTAAGAAGAGAGGCATAACCGTGTGTAAAAAAAATAAAGAAAATGAGTTAATTATCTACTAGGTGGTTATGGGAATGGGCGAGTTTGCATCGTACTACCAAAACTTAATGATCAAACTCATAAAGACATTTCCCTTTACCATTTAGGATCAGATGCTTGAAAGATTAGCCAGAAATGAGTACTAATGTTTTTAAATGGATTCTCGGTCTTTTTTTCAGATCGATTGAACAACTTGATCAAATAAGACTACCTTACCTGACCTTCGGGACATTGCCTAACGTCGCATGCCTTTTGGTTTTTCAATGAACCGGGCACGTTCAAGGTGTATGGTTGCAATTTTTCACGATATTGATTGAGAATAACCATGGAAAAGTAATTCTTGGATGATTTCTCGGTTTGGTGATTCTTTCTCTTCTTGCTTTCCCATTTAGACAAAATTCTCCAAAGGTGTGAAGACACACTCTTGTGCTAATTTAGGAAATTGCAATCTTGGTTAAGGTAGCATAGTCCTTGGTCTGGGAAAAGTGCCACTTTATGGTCAAGGAAGGCATAGTCCTTGGCCATAAGATTTCTAAATCAGGGATTGAGGTTGACAAGGCAAAAGTTGATGTCATTGCAAAATTGCCTCATCCTACTACAGTTAAGGGTATTCGCAGTTTTCTCGGTCATGCCGGATTCTACCGACGATTTATTCAGGATTTTTCCAAAATCGCCCGGCCTATGACCCACCTCCTTGAAAAGGAAACTCCGTTTATCTTCTCGAAGGAGTGCATTGAAGCATTTGAAACCCTTAAGATGAAGTTAACCCAAGCTCCAATTCTAGTTGCTCCCGATTGGGACTTGCCCTTTGAAATCATGTGTGATGCAAGTGATTTTGCTGTTGGGGCAGTCCTCGGGCAACGTAAGACCAAGCACTTCCAACCGATACACTATGCAAGCAAGACTATGACCGAGGCTCAAGCACATTACACTACAACGGAAAAAGAATTACTTGCCGTGGTGTATGCTTTCGAGAAATTCCGGCCATATCTTGTCTTGTCCAAAAGTATAGTGTATACGGACCACTCGGCTCTTAAGTACTTGCTTGCTAAGCAGGATGCTAAGCCAAGATTGCTCCGGTGGATTTTGCTGCTCCAAGAATTTGATGTCGTGATCCGTGATAAAAAAGGAGCAGAAAATCTCGCCGCAGACCACCTTTCTAGACTTGAAAATCCCCATCAAAGTGAGCTCGAGAAAAAGGAAATTACGGAAACATTTCCTCTCGAGACACTTGGGATGGTTACCTTTCGTGGTGATGATAATGCCCCATGGTTTGCCGATTTCCGACCTTTGCAAAATTACCATGCCGGGGAAATTTTGTGTCAAAGGGATGTCTATCCCATAGAAAAGAAAGTTTTTCAAAGACGTCTAAACACTACCTTTTGGGACGATCCCTTTCTATTAAAGATTGTGCAGACCAATGATTTAGGCGGTGTGTTTCTGGGCAAAGAAGACTTTTTTTGGGACTTTCTTAAAGCTTGCCACAGTGGACCCACCGGGGGGACACATAACCGATGCCAATTACACAGCAAGAAGATAGGGTTTTGACTCTGGATTTTATTGGCCAACAATCTATTAGGCATGCCCATGACTTTGTAACCCAATGTGACATCTGTCAACGTCAAGGCAAAATTTGCAACGTGAAAGAGATGCACAAAACTCTATCAATAGTTTGCGAAATCTTTGACATGTTGGGGCATTGACTTTATGGGGCGTTCCCGTCTTCAAGATGGGAACAAATATATATCGTGGCAGTCGATGAATTTATATTACTTATCAAAAAGGGATTGAAGCCAAAAAAGCGCCCCCACCAATGATGCCCGGAGTGTTTTAAATTTTCTTAAATCTCTCTTCATCTCCGATTTGGTGCCCCTCGTGCAATCATAAGTGATCGCGGTCACCATTTTTTGCCAATGACCAATTATTTCAAAGGTAATGCTTAAATACGGAGTTACTCAGCCGTCTCGCCAACGCATATCATCCAAACAAGTGGACAACATGGGTGGGGAGGTATACAATCAGTATGAGTTGAAAAGTATTCTAGAAAGGACCTGTAGGCGGGTAAACCGAGCCTCTTGGTCGGATAACATTAGACGTTCACTTTGGGCTTTCGCACAGCTTACAAAACAACCATAGGGTTCTGGTACTCCATTATAAGTTTGTGTACGGTGTAGGCCATGTCATCTTACCGGATCGTGCTCCGAGCACAAAGCCTTACTGGGCCCTGAAGCATACCACTTTGTTATCATGTAATGCGTGGTCGCTGTGGGGTGTGATAACAGAAAAAATTCATCTCAATGAACTTGATGTACTTCGTGATCGTGCATACGAAAACTCTTTTGATCTTATAAAGAGGAAAAACAAAAGAGGAATCCATGACTAAAAATCAAAAAACCGGTGTTCAACGTCGGTGGATCGAGTCTCTCCTCTTCAACTCTAGATTTAGATTTTCTCTGGCAAGCTTAAGCCCGCTTGGATCGTTGTGGGTGATGTTTTGGAGTGATCTGTGGGACCCATTAAACTTAACCTAAGTTTTTCAATAATGGCACTGTCGAGTTTATCTCAAAATCTCCTAGGGCCAAATTTACAAAGTGAATGGTCATCGTTTGATATTTTGAATCATTACTTTGGGGGTGTGGATTACCTATCCGAGGGTGTCACGGGATCTCAGACGTTCCCATTTGGATCCAATATATTCGGGGGGGGGGGGGTGGGTCATGCGGTCGGGACCTGTAATCAAGCGCTTCGTGGGAGGCACCCATGCTTTTCCGTAGTTTAGTAGTAATAAATAAGTGTTTTTTGTGTGAGAAGGCTTTCATTTCCTTTACCCAGTTGTTTTGTCTATGTTTTGTGTGCTTTGTGTTGTATGTCCAGGATTTCCCGGTTTGTGAAGACTCTCGTGCTTGCAGTATCCACAAGAGTTTCACATCCTCAGCTTCATTTTGGAATTAGTATCCAAATCTTAATTGACTAAGGTTTAATCTTTTGGCACAACTTCATAAACGGGCCTTAGTAGATTATACTTTTTTTTCGTAGGAAACCCCTTTGAAACAATCTTAGGACGAATTTTGAGTTTCTAGTATTTGGGGGGGGATCTTCGATTTTATTTTTGCGTGCTGTCGTTGTTTATACGCCAATCCGTTTTTTTACCACCATTTTTTGCAAAAATACCAACAAAAAAAATTTAAAAAAATTTTCAAAATATAAATAAGTGTTTTATCACGAGTTTTTGATTTCCTAATGGGTAGAGTAGAATGTGAATATTTTTTACTCGAGTTTCGGGCGTGTTGGCCCTAGTAGTTCCTCAACTTACGCTTTAGGCTAAGCTTTTCACGACATTCGATGCTTCGAATTTTTTATAATGTGAAGAAAAAAAAATAAAAGAAGTGATTAGAGTTAAATATAAAGTTTATGCGCTGAGCAGATTTTCTTAAAACTTATATAGTAACTTGTGGCTTTTCTCCATTAGCTTCTAATCCACCTAATCATACGTGCTCAATTCAATTCATCTAAGTCAATCATTGTTTTTGGAAAAGTTCAAATTTGTATCTTAATTCTTTATAAAGCGAGATTTTTCTTAATTAATTCGAAAGTTAAAATTGCCAAAAGAAGCATGAATGAAGTATTGAATGCAAAATGCCGAATGAGTATTGAAATTTGCCAATGAAGCATACTTTGGATTTATGGAAACAAGCCTAAAAAATGTGTGTTGTTATCACTCCGCTAACCACGACGGTGGGGGTTCTAACTAAGACATCTTTATTCTAAGGATTTGCTGTGTTGTATATCTCACCAGGAAGCGAATGTCTAGGTGAGGGGTCAAAATAAGACACAAATCCTTAGCCATAGTAGGAAGAAGGTGTTGATGTGAATTTCCTCACTACGCTAGAACGGGGGGAGGTGGGTTTTCAAACTCAAGAACATCAGGTCGTTGTTGTGATATTCCCTACTAGGGAGCGATGGCTCTGGATAGGATAGGTGTTTAAATAAGCAACGATTCCTAGCGTTAAGACTTATGATTATATGATGAAGTTTGTGCTAAAAGTTTACAGTTAAAATCTAGTTCTTTAAAATCAAGTTACAGGTCCTAGTAAGTTGTTGCTTTTGTGTCATGATTCATCTTGACTATGGAAATAAGTTGAGCTAGGGTGGACGTGGTAGTAAAATGAGTACACACATTTAATCATATACTCATGTGGAGGTTAAAAGTTCACAAGTCATAAGTATGAGTGCTTAGCATTTAGACTTATATTGACAAAATGATCTTGTTTAATTGCTTGGTTTGGAATTAGTGAAAAATCAGGGACGATGAATTTATCCGTCAGGACATCCGTAGATTATTCTATGGGCGTTTCTCATTCTATGATCCCAATGTTGATATAATAAAGGAAGTCAAACAGGAAGTCGAGAAAAGAAAAAGGAAAATCCAAAAATATTAGGGATAGTTAGTGTATAGATAAAAAATGGTGAAAACGGGACTTGTCGAAGCTTTTGATTCTTTAGTTCCCCTTGACGAACACTTAGCTACTTTTCGAGGTTATTAGTCGAGGGGGATTGAGATTCTTAGTTTTCGTAAATGTTTACTTCATAACATTGCGTGAGGACACGGCAATACCTTAGTATGGGGGATTTTGGTATGTGTTTAATTACACATACCTTTTACCTTTAAAAACGAGCTAAAATAACCAAAAACGGACTTAAAATGCCAAATATATGCTTGTTTTGCTAATTGTGTTGTGCAGGAACGGATATCTAAGAAAAGGACGAAAAACGAAGCCAAAACGACAAAACCGGACACGGAATGGAAAAGCGTGGAAAAGACACAGTCAAGTCCAAGCCCAAGTGTCAAAAAGTCAACCCAAGTCAACCCCGACAAACCCGAAGCCAAAAAGTCAAGAAAAACAAGTTTAGGGACTAAACTTGTTAAGTCCCTAAACTTATTTAAAGAGGAGAAAGAAGAAAAGAAAGAGAAGGGCCCATTCTGCCAATTTGGCAAAGTTAAACCTCAAGGGGCAAAACTGCCAAAGGCATGAACTTATACTAACAAGGACGTGTACTGTAATTGCTTATATAACCCTCAAGGGGTTAATTTGCCAATTCCTCAAACCCTTTGATAACACAAGGACCAACCTTGCAACACTCCTTATAACCATGAGGGACCAAAAGTGGCAAAACCCTAAACCTTTGCCTGTTATACCCAAACAAATTTTCCCGCCCCTTTTTCCCCCCAACACAACTCACGGGT
Source organism: Tanacetum coccineum (assembly GCA_026074375.1). Lineage (NCBI taxonomy): Eukaryota > Viridiplantae > Streptophyta > Magnoliopsida > Asterales > Asteraceae > Tanacetum > Tanacetum coccineum. Next base: position 2,084 of record BQNB010035841.1, on the reverse strand, counting down.
CATCTTCCTCCCTTTTATCCCATAACCCCAATTCCACCATGGATAAACCTTTCCCTCCCCCTCCACTAAGCTTTCCCAGCTGTAAGATTGCCAAGTTGGCAATCCCACAACTCCCCAAGCTTATTTCGACGGTTTAGATGATCCGAACAAGCACCAAGGTGAATGAAGGGCCAAGATTTATTTGTGTTCACACTCTCACAACAAACACAACTCATTTATGTGTCTACAAAGAAACACACCCAAGAGAAGCCAAGAAAAGACCAAGACAGGAACCCTAGCTTATGTTTTTCTATTTAAGCAATGTAAGCCCATTGTGGCAAAGAGGTAGTTTTTAGTTTTTAAAAAGTTTTAGTGTGTTAAGTTTTAAGTTTAAGTCTTTTATGTACTTGTATTTCACATTTTAATGAAAATTCAGTTCTTTTTTTTATTTGTGATCTAAGCTTCAATTGTCTCTTTAAAACCTTTAAGCTTTCATTTCAGCATTTTATATAACCTGTTCAACACTTTTCTATAAAAAACTTTAAGAAAAATTCAAAAAGAAAGGGACAAAGTTACTGTATGATTAAGCAAGTATGGATGAATAAGCAATATTGGATGGCTTATTGGGTTTTGCTTAGTTTAAGCTTATTTATAAGCTTTGGGTAGGAATTTAGAGCTTATTAGGTTCCAAAATCCCTGTTTTGAGCAAGGGTTAAAGGTACATTCCTTTTAAATTTTGCTTAAAAAGTACTGTAGCAATAGCTTATTTAGCTTATTTTTCAGCTTATTAATGTCTTTTTATGCTTATTAGTGTTTATTTATGCTAAAATATGCCTTGTAGTTAATTTTCTTTCACTAACATCCAATTTGCTTAAAAACTGTCAAAAATAGCTTAAACTGTCCTAGCTTATTATCCTACTTAAGTGCTTATTTGTGTAACTTTTTATCTTTTTATTGTCTTAAATTGCATAAGTAGTAGTAGACTTTTAAAAATTTCAGTTACATTTAGTTTTTATAGGTTTTTAAATCATCTCTAAAAATTAAAGGGGTGTTTGGGTAAACAATGAAAACGGGTAAAAAAATGGTTTTGATATGGGTTGGGGACACAAGTTAGTTTTAGCTTAAGTATTTAAGCTCATCTAAGTCTGATTTTAAAAGTTTTTAAGTTTTAAAATTGTTTTTCAAGGATTTCTAAGTCACCTTTTGAAGCTGTTGGATTTTAAGAAAACCCAAAGTGCTTATTTGGTTAAGCACTTGGGATCTTAAGTTTTAGTGTCAAAAAAGAGTGTTTTTGTGTGTTTAAAACAAGCTGTCACAAGTCCTTGGTCATTTGACTTGTTAAGTCAAAACCCCCAAAGTTTTAAGTGTCATTTGTATAAAAGCAAAAAAGCCTTTTTCAAGAGTAAAAATCAGCAGGTTTAAATGGTTTTTGGATTCTTAAAATTGGTGCACAAGTCCATTTCCTAGTGTACTTAAGCTGTTTTAACTTTTCGTTTCATTTTAAGCTTATTTGACAGCTTAAAATAAGCTGTCAAATTAAGCCTTTGTCTTAGCTTAATTCTCCCCTGGTGCTAGGGGGTGACTTTTAAGCCCTCTTTTCTAGCTTTCTAGTGAACTTAAGTCCAAGCTTTTGGCTTTTCTTTAGAGCCAATAAGCTCTTTTGTAAGTTTCCACAGTTTCAGGCCTTAAAAAGCACTCTTGATAGCTTATTTTTAAGCCAAGTTTTTGTCCCTAGCTTAAGTATTACACCAACAGTACTAACACTTTAGTTAGTACTGTTGTAGGTATTAAGCTCCCTCTTGGCTTATTAAGCTTATTTCATAAGCTAATTTTTGTTCCTAGTGGCTAATTAGGTTGGTGTAATAAGGTGTGTTTGCTTATTTTCCTTTTTCCTTGGCTTATTTTGTGTAAACAGCCCAAGACTTAAGCCTTTTAGCCTTTTTAGCTTAGTTTAAGCTTCTGTCAATTTAACCTCTTTAAGCTTATTTAGCTTTAGTTTTTAGCTTTTTAATGCTTACTTAGGATAAGGTAGTTTATTCTTTTAGCCTTTTTAGTCCTAGCTTAGCTTAAGTGTCCCAAGTGTCCAAATGACTTAGCCATTCTTT
>BQNB010035840.1:36155-47189 GCA_026074375.1 Tanacetum coccineum | reverse complement strand
TAGATTAAGGCTTAAAGTACAAGTTGCTAGACACTTATTTTCCTGACCGTTCTTATGACAAAGACACAACTATTTACAATGTCTTGATCATAGATCAAAAATAACAACCTAAGTTGGCGTTCCCATAACAGTCAACTCCCCAATCATCCCAAAACTTTATATACTCTACAAGGTAAGTGGCGGTATCTTTCACTTTGTACAATACTCTACATCGTTGATTTTTATCGACGTATCAACGAATAATTGATCCTTCGTATAATTCCTTCGGTAATGCTCTTTCGCGAAACGATTATCTTCAAAATTTCTCTCTTTTTTTTACCAAACATTCAAATCTCGGTGTAGTTTCACCATCTTCACGATCATAATAATTATGGATAATTCCTTTGGTAATTTCTTTGTTCTTCGGATTCACTATTATTTGTGAATGTAGTAAAATCACATGAGCTTTGACTACTAATATACACAAGACTCAGGAAATACAAACTTTACACTTTAAGCAACTAGCAACTATAAATTAAACTTAATCTAATAGGGTAGGTTAAGGTGTAAGGGTGTAATGAAACAAATAGTTAGTGTAAATTCCTAAAGGATTGGCTCTACGGGTTGTTCTAGTGGATCATCACTCTAAAGATGAGAGTGGAAAAGGGTTTTAACGGGAGGTTAACTAACCGGTGTAGTTAGTTAATAAACAACATGTAAAGGTGATTTGGTTGTAATCCTAAGATTTACCAATTTAAACAAGTTACTCCAATTAAATCCATAATACTCATTATTATGGTCTCGAATAGATATACCAAGCCAAGTTCTAAAGTCTACAACATCACCGGCACACTCATATTTTGTGGAATTTGGGTAAACATTTGGAAACGAAAAGGTTAAATTCTTACAATATCTAACAAGGGTAATTGTGTGCGGGTTATGTATCAAGTAATTTCACAGAAGTATGCTTGCTTTTTTTTTAATTTGAGCATAATTTAAGCATTTTAATGTGAAAAATAGGACAAGTAAACATTCTAATTTTATCCCCTACTTGAATTATACAACGTCCTCGTTGTATATATAAAACATTAAATACGAGAATTTAAAAAGAATTAGAATGAGAAACTCCCCTGATATTTGCTCGGTAGATTCTTCATGTAGCTTTGTGAGCAAGATTGTGTGTTGAACAGCCGTCTTGAGGTTTCAAGACTCTAACACTTCAAGATTTCTAGATTTGTAAATACATCACCAACATCGTTGATTTTTCTTTCACGGGGTCCTGTGTAAATTCTCAGAAAACAAATGCAATTCTATCTCCGTGTATTTTTTTGGTTAGACTCGAAATAAATACCTAAAAACTGTACAGGAAGTCGATACGCCGTATCTATTCGCCAGGATACGTCGTATGATACCTGTATACGCTGTATTCATTTAATGAATACGTCGTATAGACTGTGCTGAAAATAAAGAATGGATAACGTCCAGAAGGTCAATACGCCGTATCTATGGGGTTTGAATACGCCGTATAGACAGTCTGGAAAGACAGACTCAATAAAAATTGAAAATACATTTCGGGTTGTCTCTCGGCAAGCACTTTTGTTTACAGAAAAGTCTTTAAGTTAGACTTGGCCCAATTTAATCCTATCCTTATAAAACAATTTGGGGTCGAACAGGATGCAAAATGGCACATACAAATTATTGATTAGGAAAATGAATGACATTCCTTTGTTAAGATGATTCCAAGTCATGATATTAAAATTTAATCCCTTGATAAAAGTTTCAGTTTTGAAAAATTTATTAGATATATCATGACTTGTTTCCAAAAGCTTATTTGACCCATGTGCATAGGCACCAACATTAGTATTTATTACATCAGGTAACGGTTTGACAGATAAATCTCCCGAAGAGTGTTCAATATCGACTTTATCATCATCATTGTCCTTATCCGGTTTTGAATCATCGAGATAAATTACGTTAAAAGAAAATAGATCATTAAAGTATAAAATGTTTTGTTCCTCTTCATCACATTCGAAAAATGATTTTTCATCTTTTAAATTAAATTCATCGATATGTTGAGGGCTTATAGCAGGTTTAGTTAAGAAATCTGATTTAGACGTTAGAGCATCATTGTAACAATGGCTGGAAATTCATTCTTAAAATCTTTAAAGAAGTCTAAATCGTTAAAATAACTGACCGTAGGCTTGGGTGATGGAAACGAAGGCATATTGACTTTATTATTATCATTTTCCGAATCCGTTTTTAAATCGTCGACATAAATTATTTTATAGGAAAACTAATTTTTGTCGTAAATCACAGTGTAATCTTCATCGTCGGATTCGTCAAACGATATTCTAAAGTCAATTTTATTGTCCTTAAGAGGACTTAGCGTGGGTTTACAGGAGTGCGTTACTTTAGATGTAAACGCGTCATCAAAGACTATAGCTGGGAATTCAGTTTCAACAGATCTGAGGTCTTGAACGTCTTCATCATACCATATCTTACCATACGTAGCAGTTTCCTAGTTATACACCTTAACACGCCTATGAGCTTTTTCTTCCTCAAGCCTGATATAATCTTCCATAGTTATGTTGGGGTCGTCCATATTTACCTGTAATAAATTTGCTAGGAGAGAAAACTATCAAATAGCTTAATATTCATGATAGAGTCGAATACGCTGTATTGGTTTGAAAAAATTTATACGCCGTATCCAAGAAAATGAATACGCCGTATTGAGTATTTGACTCAGATTACAATAAACTGTAATAATGCACACAAACACACAATATGCAAAATATACAATGGATAAATCAAACACACAAATATGAAAATTAATCTAAACTAAATCTAAACTAAACTAAAACACTAATAAATAAAAATTAAACAACTTCCCTCCCCGATAACGACGCCAAAAACTTGATGTGTCGTCGTGTAGGTGTTATGTTATGTATCAAGTTTTACTATTTATTTTATGCCGACTATACCTAAAAACAACACTTTAACTGACAGTATACTCGGTCGGATGGAGTTTCGTGGTAAGTAGGGTGTCGATCACTAAGAGCGAGAGCGTTAATTCCTAATTCTATGAGTATTTTAGTTATCTAATTTATGCAAGACCTAAGTTAGACCTAATCTAATGATAAGGGGGGTTATTCTATTCTTTTCTAAAAACTTTGTTAACTAGTCAGTCTAATATCCTAATTCTAACGGAAAAGGGGGTTTTCAGCTTGAGAGACTGGCACAGTTTGGTGGTGACTACATATCAATTCAAAGGCACTTTTACCCTCGTAAGTAATGAATAAAGATTAAAGTGCGGTCGTACCTGATATAAGAAAACTGATTATTAACCATTTTAATCGATTATATAATGTTGGTTTGTGATATTTAAGTGTAATGGATTTCTTCTCTCAATGTGGAATTTATTCTTAGGTATTAGCATTACATAATCCTAGACCTAGACACTTTAATTTTGTCAATTTAAAGCAATCCGGCATAAAGCATCCTTATTTGCTGATTATAATCTACTTTAGGGATTAAAGGAATGGTGATCTTGTTAAACCCTAGCTCAATGAGACTTTACCCATTTTCCACTTCATGGCAATTCATACACTAGTAGTCCACTTGTCTAATTATCCAATGGAATCAGAACGTTACTTGTTGAATTATCTAGGTCACCTGCTAGTCAACACGATCAATAAACCATTGGCAATATCTAATTAACTAGTTAAGCTCGAAGCGTATCCTAGACACAGACTTAGAAGGAAATATTTGTGTAACTATGATTCTAGATGTATAAACTACTATATGGAGAGTTATCTCGGACTCTAGATCTACTTGGTCCGCTTGACTAGATCCGAGTTGATTGATTTGGTAGCATACAAAAAGCGCGTAAACAGAATTAATTTAATAAACATAAACAAGCACTTAACGATAAATCAAGAAATCAAGATAAACAAATACCAAACATTCAGATCTTCATCATAATGGCTAATACCCGAAGGTATTAGCCTTCAAACGTCATAATAAATACAAGAGTAATTATTTAGCCAAGGTAAACTAACCGAGTTAACGAATGATACCAAAAACTGAACGATTACTAAAGTATATGGAATTACACGTTCTCTCCTATGGAATTGAATACGTTGCTCGACCTCTTCTGCTCTTTTTCTCCTCTGAAAATCGACTTTTATGGTTTAGGTATCGAGAATATGATTTAGCACACTTAAAACTCGTTTTTGAGTTTTCTATTTATAAGGTCTGGAAGTCGGTTGGATACGACGTATCCATGAGTTGGATACGGCATATTAGGATTTTTGGAGTAGGGACCACGCTTGATATCTTCTAAAATATTATATTGATTCATATCTTGAATGCGCGTATTGAGTCCTTTTTTTGAATACGGCGTATTGAATCTTTATTTCCTCTGTGGTCTTTGGTGAGGGGGGGTTTGGGGGGCGGCACGGATACGCCTATCTTTCCTTGATGGATATGGGGCGTTTGGTCTTCAGATAGTAATCTTCAAAATATCTTCATTTAAGCTCCGGAATGCGCGCCTTTTACTACCTTTCACCAATTACTCTATAATTACTGCAATTCTTAAATATAAACAATTAAGTAATAATTCTTTGCAATAACTGTACAAAATGGGTTAATATCGTGGGATAAATGATGCTATAAAATAGACGCTATTTGATGTCATCACTCGTAAATTCGCATTTTATGCAAATGTTTTTAAGAAATATGTATAACTTATAAAAATAAGTTTATTAATATAGTTTGGGATAATTAAACATAAAATTTAATTATTGTCGTGCCAATACGTGTTGTGTGACGTTTTTCGTTGTTTGCGGGATGATTCCTGGTAAATAGTTTATAGTGAACGTAAATGTTTAAAAGTAATAATCAATGCATAAGTGAATTATTACTTAATGATTTATAAATTTAACCGTTAGCAATATGTAACTGTTTTGTCCAAAAAACAGTAAATAGTCAATTAAATCAGAGAGTTAAAATTGTACATTTCATGTTGGAAAAATTGACAAAAGGTTACAGTCTACCCCTTAAAGGAATATTTGTCCCGAAATTCATCTTGTACTAAGCTAAGTTGGTGTGGTACTTGAGTTTTATCTGAGCCTCTCTTACTAAGTAAAGTTTGGTTCCGCTTTGAGTTCCCTCTAAGTTGAAATCCAAAATGTTATCTCATCTAAGTTGCTTTTAACTTTACTAACAAGGTTTCGGTTGTTCTTTCATAACCATGAATTCAATCTTCAAACTGACTTCCTGTAGGGTGATAACTAGTTAAACGCCGGCTAGGTTTTACTTTAGGGTTTGTCATTTGTCAACCACTAACTCTAGAGGGTGTTCGTTGTCAAGGTGACAAATTTTGCTAAAACGAAACTGCTTGTCCAGTGTAAACGACCTACCTTACTATATTAGAATCAACATTTGTTTTCTTTTTTCTTATGTTAAAAGACTTACGCTTGTACTTAGATTCAAGAATGGTCATTTTCAACAGAAAAGTATTGATGTCATAATCAAACTCAGTATGTGGTAAATTGCTTATTGGCATGGTCTAATTACTACTAGAAGTTGAATATTGGCATTTTACAATCAGCTAGCATATAAGTAAAAAGGCAGTGTAGTCTAATGTTACTATCAGGCGGATAGATTGGCTGAGGGTAAGCTTTCCGTCCTTAAGCAAATTTAACTTAAATCTTATGCTAAGTAAAACTTTGATACCGAACTTAACTCCATATCTCAATCAAACAAGAAATGTCATGAAATTAAGCTAAGCATCAAGTTATTATTACAAACTTAACGTTTTTGAAAAGTCTGCTCAATCTTGGGTTCGCTCAAAACAAATGAATAGGTATCTATGGCTTAGATTGATGAGATTAGCAAAGAAGGTTAGGGGTATAGTCGAGGCAAGTGAGTCGTTCATAGGGAAATTGGTAAAGACGATGGGGGAGGAGGCGTCATGTTGCAGAACATCATGTAACTATCAGGGGAAGGAGGATCAGTCGTTCTATATACGGTCTTCATCAGAATCCAAAATGGCTTGCACGAAACGGGGTATGAGTCAATGTAGATTGGCATGAATACTTGTTACTAGTGCAATCGATCAGGTCGCTTTACTTAGGGTTGCACTGCATAGCTAATTTGTGGAAATTGTGGTTTATTGTGGACTCACGAAGATCGATATATTCATCAAAAGAAAGTCAGAAAGATCAATGTAAAAGAAAAATGAAGATGTGGAAACTAGAAGGGGGGTTGAATAGTTTTTACCATTTTAAAATTAAAACTTAGATTGTCGACTTATGTGAATTCAAGAGATATACACAAGTGTATATGATAGCGATGTAGTAAATAAATAAACTAACAACAAAATATAAGCAAGGTAAAGATAAGAAAGATCAAACAGTGACACCAATGATTTATAGTGGTTCGCTACGAATAGACCTCTTCACCATACTCCACTCCCCAAGTACCTAACTTGAGAGTTATCTTTACTATGTCAACAAGCTCCCTTTAGGCGGGGAAAATCGTAGACGTCGCTTACACTTTTTCTGGTACTAGTAAATATGAGTTTACTTTGAGGATAGAACCAATCGAACTCACTATGTATTTTGAGGTCTGAATACTAACCCTATCATACAGATATGATTCACACTACAAACTACACTAGATTATACAAGATGAATGATTATCACAAACGAGATGACACAACTAAACTAATAACACTTGAAGCTTTTGGACGTCTTCTTGAGTGTTCTTCACTAAAGAGTGGAATAAGTTGATCACTTGTAATGGATTATGTAACAAGTATAATGATCAAAGAATATGCAAAAGATAAAATATGTATAAGAAAAATATTTGTCAAGAGTTGTTTGAAATGAAGGAGTGAGGTTGGTATTTATAGGCAACCATTTGAATTCAAATCCTGTCCTAGGAGAACAAGACGTGCGACCTACGGATCCACCATCCCCTGGATTCGTGCAGTGCATTTGGTGGATCAGGAGGAGCTGGGACAAAAATTATCATTTAGTGATTAACCCCAAATCTATACAAAATATTATTTTGTACTTATTAAAACTAGTTTAATAGATTCTTCTAGAATAAAATGTTTCTTAACATGAATAAAGAAAGATTTTCTAGATTTAGGAAGATTTGGAAAGATTTAGAAAGATTGTTTCCACTTATGGTTAATCTTATTTTGTCTTATATGTTAATATAACTTCCTTATAATTAATCATGTGTTAAGTTAAATCATTTGATTAGAAAACATTTATGCAAATGATAATATTTTTCTTTGATCATTAAACTTTGTTTTAATAATGCACATTTCTTACTTAAGTGATTTAGCGTCGTCAAAGTTAAAACTTTCGATAAATAACTTGTTAACGTAAACTTTTTACGTTTGTATGACATTTATGTTAATTCAAAAACATGAAGATCATTAAACATAAATAGCGTTTTTGCGCGATATTTGTATTAACAATCTCCCTTTTTTGATGTTGACATAAGATAAATAAGCTTATTATAAGTTATAAATATATTTAGTAGATGAGTTTACATATCTTCTCCCCCTTTTTGTTTTAAGCAAAAAGTGTTGTAGAAGGAGGGGAGTCTTGCAAGTCTTGTTTTGACGAATGCTAAGTGACTTGATTACGAATGCAAAGTAAAAATAAAGACTAATTGCTAGTGCTCCCCCTTGGTGGATGCTCCCCCTCGCTTGGGGCACCAAGGAATCGAGCTATGATGCGTTGCTACAAAACAAAGTTAGTAGACAAGCAAATATATATGACAATCACAAATGCACACATATACATAATGAACATCCATCAACAACATAACAAAAGAAAATAATGCTTAATCCATTATAAGGGATTTACACATAAAACTTAGCATTTAAAGCCAATTACATGATAAACAAAAATGACAGAAAAACAATTAAAAAGTCATAAATCTTGGGATATATCATTTTCCCATATAATCCGAGGGGTGAGGTGAGATTTACACGCGGTTAATGCGGAAAGTAAGGTGGGTGTGGTGAAGGACCGAGGTGGTGTCGAATGTATGAGAACATGTAGTTGACACGGTTTTGGAGCATTAGGATTTCATGCCTTGTGGTGCTACAACATTGACAAAACATGTTATGGAGGTGAGGTATGTTATTTGGATGAACAAAATCTAAAATGTTAGGAGGATTAGGAAAATCTTGATTTCTAAGATTTGGTGGTGGATGGTGGGTGTTTTCTAGTAGAGGTGCATTGTTTTGGAGGAGAGGTGTGTTGTTGTTAATGTTAACAAACAAAGGTTGGGTTGATGGTAATGGTTCAAATCTGGGTGGTGGATTTGGAAAACCGGGAGGTGGTCGAGAGACACGTGGTGGTGGAGATGGATTAGAGGGCCCGGTGGCCAATTATCCATGGTTTAAGCATAGGGATCATTGGTGAAATTTGTGGTTGGAGAAGTTTCTGAAGTTAAGTTTTATCGGAATGACAAAACGAAGTTTTGGTGGAGGTGCAACGTGAGTTGGTGTCGGAGACTCACTTGGTGATGATGAGGAGGTGTAGTGTGTGCTCTTGCTAGAGATGGATTTTGATGGAGCTTGTCATGGTGAAAGGGATTTCTTTCTAGGAGGTGGTGAGGGTGTTCTCTCATTTGGTTGTTCCTCACTTGAGGATGTGAGATTGACATAGTTTGGATGCTTGACACTCATTCTTGCGGGTTTTCTTTTGAAGTTTGGTGAATTGGTTTTGGATGAACTAGTCATGAGAATGAACTAGCAAGGTTGTATGTGAGAAATGTGAAGAAAATGGTGTTTGAGGTTGATGATTATAAAGGAAAAGTGGTGATATGAATTGTATAATGTATCTTGGATTATATGGAAAACATGTTATATCATAAGGTTTAAGATCCCACATAGTATCATATAGCATGGTTATAAGATAAAGTAAAAAAGTTAAAAATCAAGAAAATTTGAATTTTGGCGCCTAGCCTGGTGAGCCACGGATCTACCAAAAAATAACTGACGGATCTACCATTTGGTGGATCCGTAGGTCGCAAGTTTTCATAAAAATGACCAGAACATGCATTTTGCCCCCCTCCCCCCCCCAAGGAATAAACATCATGCAAGCATCATTATCATCTACTAAATATCTCCTTACAGATAACATTATCCATTACACATAGCATTTAAGATTTCAAGCATGGCAGGGCGAAAATAATAAAGTTAATAATTCAATGACATAATAATTGAGCATTAAAATTGTTTCATAAACAACTCTTCATGACGAACATCCCTTCTTCAATTTTTGTGCAAATTCTTGCAACGGCTTTCCAAGTTTTTAAACTTCCTCTTGTCTCCCTTGTTCCTTTTAAATGTTCGGATCATCCTTAAGAGCCCTATGATACGACCTAGATGAAAGCTTAGTGCTAGGCAAGTCTCCATTATCCGAAGGTGGTGATTCGGTTGAGGAAGAGGTGGAGAATTAAGTATGTTTTGATTTTCCTACATTCCTAGTTCGTTTGGAAGGAGGCTTCTTGGATTGTTTTGCCTTAAGGGAGGACATTTTCCTAGGGACAAGTTTGTAACGTGCATCAAAAGGGTGTTGTGGCATGCTTGCTTTAAGATTCTTGAAGAGACGAGTTAAGATCATCCCATATGGTAAAACTTTGTCTCGTCTATCCCTAAAGAAGTACATCCTCCTAATGATGAAGTAGGCAAGGTTGAAGGGTTGTCCACTTTGTAGGAAATATAACATCAAAGCAATAACCGCTTGAGTGTGGTCTCTATTTCCTATGGCGGAGTAGACATTTTCCCTAATTACTAGTTCACAAGGTCTAAGGTACCCAAAGAGCTCATTTGTTTCAATTTGGTTAGGCAACTTGTGTATGGTATTTCCCTCATTGTCTACTTTTTCATGAACGGTTCTTCTATGGATTAGGTTTCGAATGTCATCAAGAGCAGGAAGACGTGAGTTGTAAGGTTCAATTTGGTCTAAGGTTTTCTCAAGCTCATCAAGACTCCATGCATCACAGTAGATGCAAATGCCTTGGTTAGGGAGATTGGTGAGCTCGGCGAATTGAGCAAGCAAGAGGTTAAGGTGATGATTGTTGATACTGAATTCAATTGAAAAGTGGTTGTTGAAGTCTCTTTCAAGCTTAAAGGTTTTGTAAAACTCAAAGATGAGCCTAGGAAAAAATTACTCATCTAAGGAGAGCAAGCAATCAAAACCTATAGCCTTAAACTTAGCCCCTGAGTCATAAGTAAGATCACTATAGAATGACGGGTCAATGGTTCTCCCTTCTGTCACACCCCGACAATGGCGGAAACTCAGGAATGCAACATAATGATCAATCATAACACAAGATACAAAATAGAGAAAACTACAATGCATAAACTTTAAGTGTTGTGAAGACCATCAACCTCGAAGAACCTCGAACAACCTCGAGTGATGTCCCAAATCACTATCAAAATCCATAATATCTTATAAATATTCAAATGCCATCACAGGGGTCAAAAATCTAAACTTAAACCAAAACTTACAAATACTAAAGCCAAATAAAATAAACAAGCAAGACTTCTCACAAAAAACCACTCGAGATACTTCTAAGTCTGCTACCACATAAATCACCAACTATTTCTCTTTCACTTCACTTGAAAATAATACTCAAAAACGTTAACAATAATGTTGGTGAGCTCATAGGTTTGACCTTAAACCTAAATTTGTGCCAATATTTCAACAGTGGACAATAGTGTTATATGACAGTGAATATATGCAAACAACCTTAGCATCATCGCTAATCAATAACCATATGTCTCTTACGCACCAAAAGGACCTACCAGCTGGAGCACTAAAATTAGGGCAGGACCACACACAAACTAAGGTAGGTGATGTGTCGTTGTGTGGTGTATATTTTATTAATTCAAGTTTTAAATTTATATTTTGCCGAATAATCCAAAAACAACACTTTACAGGAAGTGTACCTGATTGGTAGTAGTTTTGTGGTAAGTAAGGTGTCGAACACTTAAAGTGAGGTTAAATCTTTCAA
>BQNB010035840.1:0-33086 GCA_026074375.1 Tanacetum coccineum | reverse complement strand
TTGATCTCGCGTGGTTTCGTCCCTTGGTGTATTTATATCATTTATAGATAGGTTCTAAGGGGTGAATTTGCGCGAGTCAATAACCAAGATATTAATTAAGTTGATAGATTTAACCACGCTTCAAGTGTTCAACACCATACTTACCACGAAACTACTACCGATCGGGTATACTGCCCATTAAAGTGTTGTTTTTGATTTAGTCGGCAAAATATAAATTTAAAACTTGAATCAATGAAATATACACCACACAATAACACATCAAGTTTTTGGCGCCGTTGCCAGGGATTGAAAATGAATCTTGATTTTTATTTAATATTTTGGTTTTTAACATTAGATTAGATCTAACCCTTAGGAGTAGTATAATTTAGATTAGTGAATTATTATGCATATTTAATTGTTTGTTTTAATCGTTTTCTTATTCTGATAGAACGATACGGTGTATCCACATCCATTAGATACGGTGTATCAAGTCTGATCAGCTATACGACATATTCGTCTCTTCGTATACGGCGTATTGATTAATTTCTTTACAAATCTATTTTTTATAGAATAGTTTTACTTTGCATCGTGTCTTACTTTTTAGGAACAGAATCCAAACTCCGTCCATATCATTTTAACTACCCTGAAAGAATCCTGACAATGGAAGAGATGTTAAACAAGTTAATTGACGAAGGAAAACGAGAACACGAGGAGATGAGGGCATTCATTTATGACTTCCAAACTACCAACGAGCTCTTGTTTAAAGAAAGGAATAATTCACTAATTGAGCTTAGATTTGGGGTACAAGAGTTATTAAAGGTAATTAATAATGTTCCGATGATAGATTGCGATGTTAAGGGAGTAACTACTAGAGGTGGAAAAACTACGACTCAAGATGTTCATGATAACAACACCAATGTGCTACCAAAAGAACCTCTAGTAGTAGAACTCAAAAAGCCAGTCGGACCAAACAATGTCCTCACTAATGATCAACCTCAGATGACTAGTGAACCTGTTGTTCAACCATCAAATTGTGTACAAACACCACCAGTTCCTTTCCCCAGAAGATTAAGAAAAGAAAAAGAAGAGGCTCAACAGAAAAAGTTTTTAGAAAACTTGAAGCAACTCCACATCAACTTGCCTTTCATCGAAGCATTAGCTTAAATGCCAAAGTATGCCAAATTTCTGAAAGGTTTGCTGACTAATAAGGCCAGACTGGAAGAAGCTTGAAAAATCATTATGAACAAAAGATGCTCTGCCGTATTATTAAACAAACTTCCATCAAAGGAGAAATACCTAGGGAGTTTTACTATTCCTTGCGACATTGGCCAATTACACATTGATAATGCATTGGCAGATAATGCCATACACGATGTACAAGAAACTTGGTTTGGAAGAACCAAAGGCTACTAGAATGAGTTTGGAACTTGCAGATAGGTCGATCCAATACCCAAGAGGAATAATCGAAAACGTACTTATTAAAGTGGATAAATTAGTCCTTCCCATATATTTCGTTTTCTTAGATATGCCCAAAGATTCAAGAGTTCCTATAATTTTAGGAAGACCATTTTTGGCAACCGCTCGAGCTATGATTGACGTATTCAATAAAAAAATAACACTAAGAGTGGGGGATGAAGAAGTGGTCTTTGACGTAGACCAATCAATTAAAAGACCAACCACTGAAGAAGATGAATGTTATGGGATTGATGATTTGGACGACTTGATCAACGAAGAAGCTTAGGAATTGTTGGCAAATGAAGAGCCTGATTTATTTTTATCATGGGGACTGGAAGAATCAATTATTCAATCATGCCTAAAATGCTGTAAATCTGCCAGTAGCGATGGAAACAATGAGTCTGATCCAGAAAACTCGATACGGCGTCTCGACTCTGCTAATACGTCGTATCCAGTTACGCAGGGAACTACAAAACGAGATGATGTTAAAAGCGAACACCTTTATTCAGCCAGTGCTAACAAAATCAATGAGAAGAAACCAGAGCTGAAGAATTTGCCTCAACCCTTAGAATACGCATACCTTCATGGAGACAAATCCTTTCCCATTATTATCTCATCAAAATTGTCCGAAAAAGAGAAAATTTCACTTTTACATGCATTGGAGAAACAAAAAGGAGCAATTGCTTGGAAAATGTCAGACATTAAGGGAATCAGTCTGTCATACTGTACACATAAGATTCTAATGGAAGATGACTATAAACCAGTCATCCAACCCCAAAGGCGTCTAAACCCTAAAGTCCAAGATGTTGTGAAAAACGAAATTATGAAGCTACTTGATTCCGGGCTAATATATCTAATTTCAGACAGGTCATGGGTTAGCCCTATTTAAGTTATGCCTAAAAAGGGAGGGATGATTGTAGTTTTGAATGATAATAACGAATTAATCCCTTCCCGCACAGTTACTAGATGGAGGGTGTGCATCGATTACCGTAAACTTAATGATGCAACTCGAAAAGAGCATTTTCCTATTCCTTTCACTGACTAAATATTAGAACGTTTATGTGGGAATGAATACTATTGTTTTCTTAATGGATTTTCAGGATTCTTCCAAATACTAATCGCTCTGGAGGATCAAGAAAAGACTACCTTCACCTGTCCTTATGGGACTTTCGCTTACAAACGAATGCCGTTTAGATTATGTAATGCTCCTGCCACTTTCCAAAGATGCATGACAGCAATCTTCCACGACATGGTGGAAGACTTTATGGAAGTTTTCATGGACGACTTCTCAGTGTTTGGCAACTCTTTTGATTGCTGTCTAGCTAACTTAGATAGAATTCTTGCTAGATATGACGAAACCAACCTTGTGCTGAATTAGGAAAAATGCCATTTATGGTAAAAGAAGGGATAGTTTTAGGACATAAAATTTCTGGAGCAGGAATCAAAGTTGATAAAGCCAAAATCGATGTGATAGCTAAATTACCATACCCAACTAACGTAAAAGGAGTTAGAAGTTTTCTGGGGCATGCTGGATTTTACCGAAGGTTCATAAAAGACTTCTCCGTGATCTCTAAACCAATGACCCAGCTTCTGATGAAAGACGGAAAGTTTGATTTTTCTGATGATTGCAAAAAGGCATTTAACATTTTAAAAGAATAACTGACCACCGCACCTATCATAATATCTCCCGATTGGAATATGCCCTTTGAATTAATGTGTGACGCTAGTGATTTCACTGTTGGAGCTGTTTTAGGGCAACAAATTGATGGAAAATTCAAGCCGATTTATTATGCCAGCAAAACTTTAAATAATGCCTAAGAGCATTATACCACCACCGAAAATGAACTTCTCGCAGTTGTTTTCTCTTTTGATAAGTTTCGTCAATATCTTATCTTATCAAAGACTGTAGTCTACACTGATTATGTTGCCTTGAAGTATTTGTTCAGCAAAGAGGACGCGAAACCAAGACTTGTTAGGTGGGTTCTACTTCTCCAAGGATTTGACATTGAGATTAAGGATAAAAAAGGGGCAGAGAATTTAACTGCAGATCATTTGTCAAGACTTGAGAACCCAGACGTAAGAACCTTTACGGAGGAGGAAATAACTGATGAATTTCCCGACGAGCATCTTATGATATTGAAAGTCGAACTCAATAACAATGAACCATGGTATGCTGCTTATGTTAACTATATTGTTGGAAAGATTGTACCTCCAAATTGGATAGCTGAAAAAAGAAGAAGATTTTTCTCTCAAGTTAAGTATTATTTTTGAGACGAACCGTATGCATTCAAGCTGTGCCCGGACAATGTAATGAGAAGATGTGTTGCTGGGAGCGAAATCCTTGAAATCTTGGAACATTGTCATTCTGAGCCAACTGAGGGACATTATAGTGCGTCAATTACTGGAAGAAAAGTCTATGAATCTAGATTTTATTAGCCTATCATCTTTAAAGATGCTAAAGATTAAGTGATGAGGTGCGATGCATGTCAGAGATCTAGAAACATATCATCAAGAAGTGAGATGCCATAAAACAACATTCAGATATGTGATGTATTTGACATATGGGGGCTAGACTTTATAGGGCCCTTTCCGAACTCAAAGGGGAATACATATATATTAGTAGCAGTAGATTACGTCTCAAAATGGGTCGAAGCTCAAGCTCTTCCTACAAACGATGCTCGCATTATAATTAGGTTTTTAAGAAGGCTATTTGCAAGATTCGGAGTTCCTAAAGCTTTGATTAGTGATCAGGGGACGCATTTTTGTTAATCTCAATTAGAAAAAAGCCTTGCAAAAATATGGAGTGACTCATAAATTATCTACTGCATATCACCCTTAAACCAACGAAAAGACTGAAGTGACCAATAGAGCTATAAAATGTATTCTGGAAAGATTAGTTGGGTATAACCCAAAGAATTGGTCAGAAAATCTTGATGACGCATTATGGGCATTTATAACTGCCTACAAAACGCCAACTGGATCCACCCCTTTTAGATTCGTTTATGGAAAAGCTTGTTACCAACCTGTGGAGATCGAACATAAAGCATATTGGGCATTAAAACAATGTAATATGGATCTCACAGCTGCTGCAAAAAACCGTTTCATGGAACTTAATGAATTAATAAAGTTAAGAGATGAAGCATATGAAAACAACTAGATCTACAAAGAACAAACTAAGAAATGGCATGACTCTAGGCTTTGAGGGGATAAATATTTCAAAGCAGGAGATAAGGTATTATTGTTTAACTCAAGATTTAAGATGCATTCAGGAACACTTAAATCGAAGTGGTACGACCCGAATGTGGTGAAAACTATGCATCCATATGGAACCGTAGAAATTATCGATAAAAATGGAATCAATTTTAAAGTCAATAGACAAAGGTTGAAAAAGTATCACGATGGACTTATTAATGAGGAAGAGAAGGAAGTGGTTGAATTGGATGATGATACAACGTGAAAAGGAGCTGAAGACAAGTCTAACTTAAAGACTTTGTTGTAAACAAAAGTGCTTCTCGGGAGACAACCGGATTCTTATATTTAATTTTATCGAGTCTGTCCTCGCAGACATCAATACGGTGTATCTGCTCCATACCATACGGCGTATTGATTGTCTGGACGTTATCAGTCTTTATTTTTTATTGCACTTTAAAAACATTATTGTCAGTTCTGGAATATGGCGTATTCACTAACCTGATACGTTCACCAAAACTGGCCCGTATTTTGTTTAGTTTAGTTTAAATTAACCGTAGGTACCAAGATAGGAATACACATGTTTTTCCTATATTCTATATAGGACCTCGTGAAAGAAATATCGACAAAGTTGGTGGAATGCATATTTTCTAGAATTCTGTGTGTGTGCTGTTCGTGCTAGGATTCAGATGCTTTTCCAGCACACAATCTTGCTTATAAACGCAATTCAGAGAATCTATCGAGCAAATATAATATATATGAGGGGGGTGGGGAACAAAATTTTATAAAAAAATAAGTAAAAAAAATAAATTAATTTAGGGGTGCATTGTTTGGGTCGGCTTGGAACAAAAGAAAAGGAAGGAAGCCTATTTTTTTAAGGAAACTATTTTTTATAAAAACAAACCAGTATTTTTATTTATCCCTTTGCCTATGTTGATCCAAAACCTAAACGCTAGCCTTCATTGAAATTTTTTGAAGCTTCTAAGATCAAGGTTTAAATCATTTTTGTTAAACTTAAATTGGTTAATTTTTATACTTATAATCAAGCTTATGTTTTTAATCATTGTTTTAATTATGTAACAATTGAATTGATGGATTAGGGTTTTGTAAATATTCTGTAAATTAGATGTCATGATCATCAAAAATCGATTTGGGTATACTAGTTAGAATATGGATGGGTTTAATTAGGTTTAATTGTGTTAAATTCGAATTGAAATTTGGGCAGAATTTTAGGTCATCTTGCAAGAGTCATAACTCGGTCATACGAATAGCTTTTATCAATTTTCTTGACCCTAAAATTATCTACAGAGAGTTTACTTTCCAACTCAGGTGCTTTTATGAATTAAAAGTGAGTGGAAGTCTGTCAAAATAATTTTGCAAGATTCATTTTCAAATATGAGTTTTCAGGACAGATTTTGGGTTATGTTTGAGAGGTCCAAAACCATATCAAAACATCTTTTTAATTAATGAATTTTGAACTGGAGTAATTTCTAGGTGTCTATTAATTTTGGAATTTTTATAGATTTTTTCCATGTGCCTAAGTTTACTTAATAAGGTCAAACGTGTTGGTGTGCAGATCAGATCTGAATCTGGACACTTTGTGAAGTCTGATTTTTTAAAAATAGTTATACTTATTATTATTTTTTTCTAAAAATTACAGTAGTTAAACAACTGGCTGAAGATGTTGTGGATGCAATATAGCAGTCCAATTGGGTCGTTTAGTATTTTATTAGTGGTCGTGAAATGACTACAAAATTCTGCCATAACCTAGGAAATTGAATATAAGGATAAAAAGTGTTTCGGGTTTAAATAAAGTATGGGAAGTATGGTAGGATTTCTATAGGTGTATGATAGACGTTAGAATCCATCAATTGAAAGGTTACATGATTTAGGGCCGTAAAGCCTTGATCATGAGTAACCCGTTAACTTTGTTGTGTAGATTCTTTACCGACTTGTATGCGCGTTTGTGAAGTTTGAGGTGAGCATTCATAGCCCCTTTTTCTATGTTTTATTAGGGTGAAAATGATACGAAATTGGTTTTGAAATATTTTAAGTGATGCGAATAATTGTTTACTTGTTTTTGGACATTACTTGATATTATATGGCTTATGTGTATGCATTGTTGGATCAGAGGGGTACGCCTACCCCATGTTGTGTGGTGATTTAGATCGGAGGGGTACGCCTACCCCATGCTGTGTGGTGATTTAGATCGGAGGGGTACGCCTACCCCATACTATGTGGTACATTTTGGGTGAGTTTGGTTGCTTGTCGTGCCTGTGCTAATCTAAGCCTGATTATGTAATCGTCTGTGTGATGATTTAATTGCTTGCATTTGTGTATAATATTCATGTATGTACTAATGTTATTGATTCACAGCAGACTAAGTATATGTGTTAAACCTATGAATCTCACCAACATTATGTTGACATTTTAAAGTATCATTTTCAGGTGAGCCTAGTGAAGTTAAGGAAGTTAAGATGCATGGCTAGCGGGACCTTAGGATCTTGCATATAGAGTCATTCGCTCTAGAGTTTTCATTTCATACTTTGAATACTTTGTATTATGATGATGTTATTTTTGGGATTTATTGTGTCTATGTATTATTGTGTTGCGATTAACCTCAATACAAGACTCCTCTTGTGTTAGGTGTCGTCATAACACTTTCGTTTTAATTTAATTGCATTCTAATTATTCTTTATTGTTGACATCAATGTGTTGTGATGATGCCTATTGTGTTACGCCTCGTGTTTCTGCCTTGGCTGGGTGTGACAAGTTGTAGCTTCGTTAGTAAGTAGGGTGTTGATCACTAAGAGCGAGTGTTAATACTTAAGTCTACCAGTATTTTAGTTATCTAAGTTAGTCCTTAATTTATTCTATGTTATACCTACGTTAAACCAAAACTAACGCAAAAGAGGGAGATTTTCAGCCTGAGAGACTGGCACGAGTTTTGGTTTACCTAGACTAAGATTGGGCGATTAACACACACAAGCTGATATTTAGAAGATAGAGAAGCGATCAACCCTGTTGTAAGGAAAACGTATTAACCATATTTAATCTAATAAAACACAAGTTTTAGTTTATAAGTGCAATAAATGTCTTATCTCATTGTTGATATATCATTCCTAGATTTAGGCGGTACTTCTTCCTAAAACCTAGACATGGCAATTCGGTCACAATTAACCACATTCGCATAAAGCAGTCTTGGTTGATTATAATCTATCTTAGGAGACAATAATGGTGATTATTGAAAACCTAGCTCATCAAGACTTTACCCACTTATGTTCAATCGCTATATATCTATATATATATATATATATATATATATATAATATATATATATATATATAAACGTATATATATTATATTATGTATGTATATATATGTTGGTAGTCTATGGTCCGTCATGATCCAAGCAAGGCCACATAATGTATTTGTAGTCCTAATTCACCGCTTAGTCTACCACGCTTTAAACCGGGGGAACACTCAAGGACCTTCAATTTGTAGTCCTATACTTCCATAGTCACATATAAGCTACATGAAGTTCTATCCAGGACTCTAGCCTACTTGGTCCATAAAACTAGATCTAGTTGAATGATAGATTAAAAGTCATGATCAAACATAAACAAGTATAAATTGATAGACATAATCAACACACAACGAATAAGATGCAATCGAAATAAACATTAAGCAAACGTTAAATCTTCATAAACATGGCTAATACCTAAAGGTATTAGCCAATAACTATTGTAACGAATACAAATGTCATAGACAAATGATTATGGTAAACTAACCAAGTTAATGAATGATATAAAAAACCAAACGCGTATTTAAAGTAAAAGAATTTACAAGGGTTTTCCTATGGATAGGATAGCGTTACAAGACCTTCTTGGCTTCTCTTTTCTTCTAAAAGTCGAACCTGGTGGTTAATGCCTTTTTCTCAGTCTTCGGTATATTTTTTGCATACTAAAATTTGTCATTAGAGTTCGGTATTTATAAGCCTGGAATTTGGTCGATACACCGTATTGAAGAGGCTCAATACGGCGTATTAGGGTTTCTTGAAATGGGGATTACGATTATAATATTCCAGAATATTCCAATAATTGATCTTCGATACAACGTATAGGGTCTTCTAGATACGGCTTATAGGTCTTCTTCGTGGTTGTTGAGTGAAGTGTCAGGCATAGATACTCTGTATCTTCTTTGATGGATACGACATATAGAATGTCAGAACAGTGCTCTTAATGATTTATTCGTTTAAGCTCCAAAATGCGTGCCTTTTGATCATCTTTCACTCTTTGCTCGATAATTACTGCAAATCATAAATATAAGCAATTAAGTACCAATTCATACATAATTAATGTAAAACAAGCAATTTAGCTGGGATAAATGATGCTATAAAATAGACGTTATTTGATGTTTTCTATCAACACAATTCAAATAAGGTAAGAGAAATTAAAAAGGAGATACATCTATTTTTGTAAGTGCATTTAAAATGTGTGGTTTTGATTTTTTTTCTCATTCTTTTTATTTTAATCTTATTTCTTATTTGATCATAACTCGTGTATATTGTCATGATCATGACGTAGTTCTTCTTTTAGGTGTCTTTTGGTTTGTTAGGTGCCAGTCTTAGTTTAGCTTCTTGAATTTTTTAGGTGTTACTTTGTTTTTAGTTCGAGACTTGTTTTTGTTTTTCTAGTGATGTTGTAAGGTGTTTTACGATTTGTATCTTCTACCAAGTTTTTAATAAATTATGCAATTAAAAAATTTATGTGTTTGACAACGGTTTTTTGAAGGCTTATAAAGGCTTGGGCTTTTTTAATAAGTTAGTTTATAAAATAAACTGTGCTTGTCACACGGGTTAATGGAGGCTTTTATAAGCTATAAGCCCAAGCCCGTAGAAAAGGACATATAGGGGCTTACAATTAGTCAAATTACTTAAATAGCCTTCAAAATAATAAATTATCACTCAAAAACTGGAAATATATATGGATTTAATTTGATATATTTTTATATGATTTTACATTAATAAGATTCAACTTTAACTGATTCGTCAAATAGATTTATGAAAATACAAATATTAGTTTTCGGCTTATAATATACTCTGTAAGTTTTAGCCCCATCCTAAGCTCTAGCTTTAGCCCCAGCCCCAAGCTCTAGGACCCGATCTATTACACCTATCATACCTCAAATAGAGTAAGGGTGCGTTTGGTTGATGGATATCAGAATGATGTAATGACAATGATAGTCATTGTAAGTGTTTGGTTGAGCATTATGACAGTCAAACTATGAGTTTATCCTTATAATCTTATTCTAGTAGGAAGAGGTAGGGTTTTTGTTGGAAATGTAGTTCAATTGTGGGTTCAGCTCATAACAGGTTATGAGACTGGAGGTACGGACTTTACTCCTATAGGTCACTAAACACCCTAACTTTGATAGTGGTAAAAGGAAATTCAAGTCGCTGATGAAGTTCAGTGAGTTCACTTACTAAATGGTATTCATCAGTCTGATGGCGTCAGCTTTGTACTCCCTGAGTAGTAAGCTGAAGGATACCATCAGGGAGTAATCCATCAGGGGATGTATCCTCAGTGGGTTAACTCATCAGTGGGTCTCTTCAGTTTGAACCTTCAGCGAGTATACTTTTTAGTGAATTAGCAAGTTAGCTAATGGTTCAGGACGCTAAAGGATTGACCTCACTGGAATGAATTCAACTGACTTGTAACAACTTTGACCTGTTCAAGTGGAAACTTTGGCTGCATTTAATGACCACGTTTAATTGGTCATGTAACCATTAATTCCTAAAATCATGGAAGTTAATTATAGAAGAGATTATATCTCCTATAATCTCTCATAATTCCATTAACTAGGGTTTGAGTATTTCTCCTATATATAGGAGATCATAACTGCATGGAACATACACATAAAACATAAACACTTAAAAGCGAAGGGTTCTTGATTTATGCTTAAACAAGAACAAGCACTTGGTTTTATCCCAATGAGGTATTCGTATAACCTAGGCATAGGGTCGAATAATCTTCTTTTGAAAGTGATTACACGACTTAAGTAAAATCCGGTAACCTTCATTCGTAATTAGCTAGACATTGATTATCTTCACCCTGTTTTGGGCTCAACCACAACCAATAATCAAAGAAGATTATCTTGTGATAATCAATGGCTGATGCTGTTATGAAACACGTAGCTTCAAATTTGCCACGCTTGACAAGTTTGAGGGGGTGGACTTTATAAGATGGCATAAGAAGATGCACTTCTTGCTCTCTAGCATGAGTGTAGTCTATGTGCTTACTACTCTTATTCTTGAGGATGGTGAGAATGCAACCATGGAACAGATCAGGAAAAGGAACAAGTGGACAATGATGACCATGTTTGTAGAGGTTTAATCCTTAATGGTATGTCTGATCTTTTATTTGATATTTACTAAAATGTTGAATCTTCCAAAGAACTATGGAATTCCTTGGAAGCCAAATATATGGATGAGGATGCATCAAGTAAGAAGTTCCTTGTTAGTAATTTCACCAATTACAAAATGACTAATTCATGACCAGTTATGGAACAATATAATGAACTTATTGGTATACTTGAAAGGTTTACACAACATAAAATCAACATGGATGAGGCCATTCAGGTCTCTTGTATCATTGATAAACTCCTTCCTTCCTGGAAAGATTTCAAGCATACCTTGAAACATCAGAAGGATGAGTTAACTCTTGTTGAGTTGGGCAGCAATCTGTACATTAAGGAGTCCCTCAGGGTGCAGGATAATAACAAGCCAAAGGGCAACAATGTTGCTGGTCCTTCAGTTGTCAATATGATAGAGCCTAACCACTCCTTCGAGTACGATGATGACAAGGGTAAACGTAAACATCAAGACACCAAAGCTGATCCTAAAAAGAAGTCTAAAATGACTTGTTAGAAGTGCAGGAAACCTGGACACTTGAAAAGGGGTTGCAAAGGTGGAAAAGTTGGCAACAAGGCTAATAGTTCAGGCACAAATGGTTTAGTAGATGGTTCTACCAACTCACTAAAAGGTCAGAACATGTTTAATAAATCTCTCTAGGTTTATTATGTTACATATGTATCCGAGGCTTATTTTGTGCAGGATGATGATGTTGCATGGTGGATTGACCTAGGAGCAACTATACATGTGTGTAAAGATAGATGTTGGTTCAAGACATATGAGTCACTAAACGATGGATCTATTCTTCACATGAGAAATGAGTCAATAGCCCTGATGCATGGAAGTGGTTGTGTAGATCTTATATTTAGTTCTAGAAAGATTATTTCCTTGTTTAATTTTTTGCATGTTCCTAATATAAGGAAGAATTTGGTTTATAGTAGTGTTTTGAATAATTGCGGTTATAAATAAGTGATTGAATCTAATAAATTTATTTTATCCAAACATAGTGTGTTTATTGGTTTTGGTTATTTGAGTAATCAAATGTTTAAGCTTAATATTGTTAATGATAATATTGGTTTAGCAGGCAGTTATGCAACCTCTAAACGAATGATTTAATCCGATGGCATGTTAAAGTGGTCTGTACAACATATAAGATTATTGCAATATATTACTAAGTATGGATTAAATCCCAGCCTTTGACATGGACATTGAACACATATAAAAACATTTGCATTGCTGACCAAAATCTACTAAGAAACCATTCAAAATAAATTTCTTAAATTGATTTAGAAATAAGTAGGGTAAAAAGATAAACATAAATTTTGTAGCTAAACCACAAAGATTTATGCTATTGCCTGGTACATATATCAATTATGGAATAAGATATACTTTGTGAGATTATGATGAATAGCTCTGGTTCTTGGTTAAGAATAATTTATTACATAATAAAGATGAAGCATTAGCATAAATTCAAATTAATCATAAACTGAAGTTGATTACATACAGGGTCATTGAGCAAAAGATTCAGGTACTGATAGGGGAGGTAGTACATGGATACTCTGTCTATTTTCTAGTTTAGTTTGTATTATCTAAGAAAGGAACATACTCTTATAGCTCCACAACAAATGTATATTCTGAAAGGATATATTAGAGTTATGACAAAGAATATGTAATCCATGTTGTGCCTACTCGGACCTGAGTCAAGGGACTCTAGTGGGCAGTACAGCTATGTTAAACACACTTGCTAATATATCTAAATAGGTTTCCTAATAAAATGGAACATGATAACAACACCCCGTAATGACAAACAGCTGGACCTAAAAAAAACCAAACCTGAACTACCTAAGGGTTTGGGGTTGTAGGGCAGTTGTAAGACTCCCTGATCCAAAGCTAAAAACTTTGGGGGAAAGAGGCATTAAATGCATCTTTTTACATGTGTGTAAAGATAGATGCTGGTTCAAGACATATGAGTCACTAAACGATGGATCTATTCTTCACATGAGAAATGAGTCAATAGCCCTGATGCATGGACGTGGTTGTGTAGATCTTATATTTAGTTCTAGAAAGATTATTTCCTTGTTTAATTTTTTGCATGTTCCTAATATAAGGAAGAATTTGGTTTATAGTAGTGTTTTGAATAATTGCGGTTTTAAATAAGTGATTGAATCTAATAAAATTATTTTATCCAAACATAGTGTGTTTATTGGTTTTGGTTATTTGAGTAATCAAATGTTTAAGCTTAATATTGTTAATGATAATATTGGTTTAGCCATTATGTCAACCTCTAAACTGAATGATTTAATCCTATGGCATGTTAGAGTGGGCCATGTACACTATAAGAGGATGCAAGATATGTCTAAGGATGGATTAATCCCAGCCTTTGACATGGACATTGAAAAATATAAAACTTGCATGCTGACCAAAATAACTAAGAAACCATTTCAAAATGTAAAACGTAAAAATAAAGTTTTGGAGCTGAACCACAGTGATTTATGTGATATGCATGGTACTCTATCATTAGGGAATAAGAAATACTTTGTGAGATTTATTGATGATGCTTCTGGGTTTTGTTATGTTTATTTATTACATATTAAAGATGAAGCATTAGATAAATTCAAAGTAATCAAAACTGAAGTTGAATTACAACAAGGGTCATTGATCAAAAGATTCAGGACTGATAGGGGAGGTGAGTACATGGATACTCTGTATTTTCAGTTTGTTGGTATTATCTATGAAAGGACTACTCCTTATACTCCACAACAAAATGGTATATCTGAAAGGAAAAATAGAGTATTGAAAGAAATAGTTAATTCCATGTTGTCCTACTCAGGACTGAGTCAAGGGTTCTAGGGTAAAGCTATGTTAACAACTTGCTATTTATTAAATAGGTTTCCTAATAAAAGGAACATGATAATCCCCTATGAACTCTGGACTAAAAGAAAACCAAACCTGAACTACCTAAGGGTTTGGGGTTGTAGGGCAGTTGTAAGACTCCCTGATCCAAAGCTAAAAATTTTAGGGGAAAGAGGCATTAAATGCATCTTTTTTGGATATGCTGAGCATTCCAAGGTTTTTAGGTTATATGTAATTAAACCTAATGAATCAGTTTCAATTAACTCAATAATTGAATCAAGGGATGTTATCTTTGATGAGAATAGATTCTCTTCAGTCCCTAGACCAAACCTCAGGATTTCTAATGGAACTAAAGACATTGGTGGTTCAGTGGTCCCTGAAGCGGTCACTAAAGAGGTTGTGGTTCAACAACCTGAACCTAAGACTAGAAAAATAAAAAGAAATAGGACTTTAAAGAACTTTAGACTTGAATTTCAATTATACTTAATTGAAGGAACAAGGGATGAGGTCTCTGACCAACACTCCTATTGCTTTAATGTTAAGGACGACCCCAAGACATTTGATGAAGCAATGAAGTCCCAGGATGTTGCCTTCTGGAAAGAAGCAATTAATGATGAGATGGATTCCATCATGGGCAACAATACTTGGGTGTTGGCTAATTTACCTCAACGTTGCAAATCGATTTTCAAAAGAAAACTAAAGGTAGATGAAAGTATTGAAAAGCTTAAGGCAAGACTGGTCATTCAGGGCTTCAGACAAAAGTCAGGGACAAACTACTTTGATACTTATGCTCTAGTAGCACGTATCAGTACCATAAGGCTGCTGATTGCTATAGCATCAATTCACAATCTGATTATTCATCAGATGGATGTGAAAACAGCTTTCTTAAATGGTGAACTGGAAGAGGAGGTTTATATAAACCAGCCTCAGGGCTTCATTATATCTGATAATGAAAACAAGGTGTGTAAACTGATTAAGTCTTTATATGGACTGAAGCAGGCACCTAAACAATGGCATCAAAAGTTTGATAAAGCGGTTTTGTCTAATG
Source organism: Tanacetum coccineum (assembly GCA_026074375.1). Classification (NCBI taxonomy): domain Eukaryota; kingdom Viridiplantae; phylum Streptophyta; class Magnoliopsida; order Asterales; family Asteraceae; genus Tanacetum; species Tanacetum coccineum. The sequence goes on along the minus strand of BQNB010035840.1, from coordinate 18,150 downwards.
GTTATTTACTTAACCAAGCTAACAAATGTGTATATACCAAATTTGATAAAACTGGTAAAGGAGTTATCATTTGTCTATATGTTGATAACATGCTGATCTTTGGCATTGACCAAGTTCGGGTTGACCTAACAAAAGAATTCTTGTCATCAAGGTTCTTTATGAAGGACATAAGAGAGGCTGATGTTATCCTTGGTATAAGGATTAAACATGAAAGTAATGTGATAGCAATTTCTTAGTCTTATTATATTGAGAAGGTACTGACAAAATTCAATTACTTTGATTGCACTCTAGTGAGTACTCCTATGGATACAAGTGAGAAGCTGATGCCTAGTACTGATGAAATTCAATTACTTTGGCTGTCTGATGTATGCCATGACTTGTATAAGGCATGATATTGCTTTTGCAGTGGGTAAACTGAGCAAGTATACTAGTAATCCTGGTACTCAGCACTGGAAAGCAATTCAGCAGGTACTGAAGTACTTGAACAAAACCATGGACTATAGTTTGATATATACTGGTTATCCTTCGGTTCTAGAAGGATACACTGATGCAAGCTGGATCAGCAATACTGAAGACAATTCATCTACCAGTGGCTGGGTATTCCTACTTGGTGAGGGTGCAATCTCTTAGGCTTCCAAGAAACAAACTTGCATCACCGGTTCAATAACAAAATCTGAATTTATGGCCTTAGCAGCTGCTGGTAAGGAAGCTAAATGGTTGAGAAACTTGATCCTTGAGATTCAATTGTGGTCCAAACATATAGCACCTATATCTATCCTTTGTGATATTGCTACTACATTGGCAAAGGCTTATAGCCAGATGTAAAATGAGAAGTCTAGACACTTAGGTGTCAAGCATAGCATAATTCGTAGGCTCATCATATATGGGGTGGTATCCATAAAGTTTTTGAGGTCTCAACAAAACTTAGCTGATCACTTAACGAAGGGACTGGCTAGAGACTTGGTTTTAAAGTCTGCTGAAGGGATGGGTTTAAAGTCCAACCAAGTCGCTGAATGCTAGGACACCCAACTCCCTGCTGAAAAAACTTTGTAGCCGAGTTCAATGTGGAAAGCTGAACGTTCAGTGGACTCAAGCACATGTTTTACAATCATCCCAAGGATGTGCTTGGAACCTGTTGAAAAGGAGGATGAAGTCTTTACTTCTCAATGGTTAATTTTCTTTGAAAAAGGTGCTTAGCAGGAGCATGAATAAAGAGGAACCACCTATGTAAATGTTAAGGTTTTGCGGCTTCAAGAAGCATGAACTTTGGCTCTTACAACATTTATGAATTGGATATGGACACATGGTTTGTTTAGTGTCAGGAGTTTCTTAAGTGATTGAAAACTTGTGTGTATTTTATCTTCAAGTATTCAAATGTGTTGAAGGGTTCAATTCTTAAAACACCCTGATTCTCGAATATTTGAACATGTAATTTACTAAGATGGAAATTCAATCCTTATGATATTTTCGTTTATGCACTTGTTTTGTTTATTGTTTAATTTTCATGCAAAGGAATTGTACTAAATTGGAGAGGATTGTTGGAAATTAGTTCAATTATGGGTTCAGTTCATACCATATTATGGGATTGGTGGTACGGAGTGTACTCCCATATGTCACTAAACACCTTGACTCTGATGGTGGTAAAAGGGAATTCGGGTCGCTGATGAAGTTTAGTGAGTTCACTCACTAAATGGTATTCATCAGCCTGATGGCTTCAGCTTTGTACTCCCTGAGTAGTAAGTTGAAGGATAACATCAGGAAGTAATCCATCAGGGGATGTATCCTCAGCGGGTTAACTCATCAGTGAGTCTCTTCAGTTTGAACCTTCAGCGAGTATACTTTTCAGTGAGTTAGCGAGTTAGCTGATGGTTCAGAACGCTAAAGGACTGACCTCGCTGGAATGAATTCAACTGACTTGTAACAACTTTGACCTGTTTAAGTGGTAAGTTTGACTGCATTTAATGACCACTTTTAATTGGTCATGTAACCATTAATTCCTAAAATCATGAAAGTTAATTATGGAAGAGGTTATATCTCCTAGAATCTCTCATAATTCCATTGACTAGGGTTTGAGTATTTCTCCTATAAATAGGAGATCATAACTGCATGGAACATACACAGAAAACATATACACTTAGAAGCAAAGGGTTCTTGATTTGTGCCTAAAACAAGAACAAGCACTTAGTTTTATCCCAAGGAGGTATTCGTGTAACCCAGACATATGGTCGAATAATCTTCTTTGAAAAGTGAGTACACGACTTCAAGTGATAACCAGTAACCTTCATTGGTAGTTAGCTAGACATTGATTATCTTCACTCTATTTTGGGCTCAACAACAACCAACAGTTTTACGCATTCTCGTGAGTCATCTTTTAGTATTTTCATTTTCCACCACAAGGAAAAGAAAAAAAAATATTACTATGTTTGACTTATGGTTTATTATATTTAAAAAATGGTTATGGGCACATCTTGTGAAATTTATACTTATACCATATTGTTATACAAAACAACAATATCTACGATGATATCTTTATTCCCATTCCACCCTATAGCATACCATTACTGATTATGATTCTTTATAACTCACGAAATGCACCCTAAGTTTCAGCTTGAAACTTCAACCACAAGCTTGATTTGAATAAAAGATTTAACTACAAGCAACAACTATAATCACTTTTAACAAACATTAAGTTTTAGTAACTCGCTTTTGTGAAAAAAAAGTCTAGTGTGGAATTTCAGGTCGAGTCAAGATGAGCTCGAGCTTGACAGGGCTTGAGTTTGGCTTGAAAAAAATAGTAGGCTTGAGCTTGGCTTGATAGCTCGTCAAGCTTTAATCATATAGGCAATCCTATATGGTACTACTCTTATTATTGAGAAAATCGGGAAGTTTAAAAATTTATTTACTAGTGGCCACGCTATTCTTGTGGATAAAGGTGGCAATCCTTTGAAGAAGGTAGAGTTTTCAGGAGAAGATGATAGTGAAGATGAGGTTGCATCAGTTGATAATGATATGGCTCGTTCTATGGCATATGAAAGGGTTTTTTGGCACTCAAAGTTTGCTGGAACAATGGAGGGATTCGTATGGTAATGGTGACTATGATGATGACCCATACGATGATGATATGTACGAAGGTCATGATCTTTCTCATGAGCTACAAGCTATATGCGATAATCTGGATATCCGTGTTCGAGGTCACAAGAAGAAATAAATTTATGTTTCTTTCGTCTAGTCATTTTGTGTACTTTCATTTTAGGAAGTAGTTTTGCCCATGTAACGGGCGAAGATGTGGGACTCACCCTCATCCCTTGTACTTAAATGTTTTTTAGCGTAATAAAAATTATCGAGGAAATCCTTTACCCAAAAAATAAAAAAAAATAAAAAAAAGCTTTAATTATATAGGCTTGAGTAGGATTTGATTAAAGCTTGAGCTTGACTTGAAAAGCTTGAATGTGTACAAAATTAATGTATTTAATAGCTAAACACCCAAACTCATCAATAAACATATGTATAAAGTAAAACAAACAAAAACCATAAATGAAAACTAAGGTAGACTCATTAAACATTAATAAAACTAACATAACATTCTCATACAAAGTCCAATATTAGAATGAAATATAAGTCAAAGTACTAATTAATGTTCAAACGTACAAAGTATTTCAACAAAAACGTACATTAGCCAAAGTACTAAAGTACTAATTAGTTTTTGATTAGGTTTGGCTAATGTTCTCAAAAGTAAAAACTATGTATGAAGAATACAAAACACTAAAATATAAATCGTTAGATTAATTAGGATCAAAGGTCATTTTAGAATACGTTATTCATTTATTTATGAAATAGGTCCTTGTAATTAAGTTAATACTTAAATTACCCCTTAATTACTTATATGAATGTATTATATACTAAAGCTTGATAAGAGCTCGAGTCGAGCTATCAAAAGTTTGAGCTTGGCTTTTATAGGTTTCGAGCTAATTTTTGGGCTTGAGCTTGATAAAAGCTTGGCTTGATCGAGTCAAACTCGAACTCGAGTTCGAGTTGTTTGATAAAAGCTTGACTTGATTGCACCCCTGATTATACCAAATTTCACCAACCCTATCAATGATCATCAGCGAAATTCTTAATTCGCACACTCGTATCAAATAACCAAACACAAAATATCTTTCATTTTATAGTTAGTCGAGAATTCGTGGAATTTGTTGTGTTTTGGCAAATTAAAAAGAAAAGGCGTAATGAATGAGAGGTTGGCAATGCATGTGAGTGACATCAGCGCGTAGATCTCAGATTCATTTCTGTGTCGGTAACGTGACCACACCGTTGCCACTGCACCAACCCACCAATCCTTTTGTTACCTTTGTATCATACCTTTATTACTATTAAAATAATTCTATACGGATACCTACAAGATTAAAAGCGTATATAATAAGTTATATCGTAGGAGAAGCTCTTCGCAACGATGTGCATCATGATATACTACTATACTTATTCAAATAATCAAATGGATGTTTTTTAGGTTTCATTGAAGTCATGTTACGTAGAAGCATTTTTATCATAATTTTTTGTTGTATTTGTGAATTATAGTTTCAGAACAGTCAATTGACATGGTCCATGGTAGTGACCTTCTAATCCAGTTACTCCGTATATTTTTTGCCAAATAGAAGTATTAATCAGCTTTATACTTCAATTCATTGATGCATACTGGTTTTGTTTTACTTTAAGCACACAAAATTGACAATTTTAAGAATATATAGTAGTGATGGAGGACTTTACAAGTGTATAGTCGTGTGTGTATCGCCTACTAGCAAAAATCAGGTCGGGCTGACGAGTTGATGGATCGTCTTGGTATTACCCAACCTTAGCATGACATATTTGACATATTTACCCAGCAATGTCAAAATTTTAAACTCTAACTAAAACACTTTCTCTTAATCCATAACCCGAATGCAATCCGCATAACCCCGTTTAACTAAACCAGTCCAACTTCATACATGCTACAAATGTGTTGCAAAAGTCATATATGGGTTGAACTAATCATAAAATGCATGTCAAACTTGATTTTGTGAGTTTCTTCTTAATTATAATGTTAAATTGGTTACTGAGACATTCAGTTGTAGATGAGAGTATGAGACGTCTATTAACTCAAACAAACCTGCTTATCAAGCTGATTTATAAGACGGTATTAGGTACTTGGTCCAAGCTCGATTGTGAGTTTGATCCATTAGGATTTTATCGTATGTACTCTGTAAGTATTTGACAATTAATATAGTCTAAATGGAATTATATAATTCTACATGATTTCTGAGTCATGTTTTACGAAGAAGCATATAATTCTTCATAGTCTAAATTATAGATCGTCAAACAAATACTTATAATATACATATGATAAAACTCTAACGAACCAAGTCCACAACCGGGCTTGGATCAGGTATCTAATAAAATTATGCTCGTTGACCCGTCAACTAACCAAAACCGATTTAAATCTGAATCATATTAGAGATGATCACCTTTTTAAGTTTTGGGTTCTAAGTAGATATAATATTCAAAGATCTATGTTTTTTACTTAAGTATGTATAATTCAAAAACGTTAGATACTTGTTATAATAAATCATCCAATATATCATTTATTTTTTATGAGAACACCATAAATGGCGATGCAACTTATTTAAGGATGGTAAACAAAAACCCTTAGCCTTCACAAGATGATATAAAACTATGGTTATTAGAGTCACACGTCATTCTCATGTCTACGTTTAACGACATGTTGTGTTCACATGACTTCTTGCAACTAAATTATGGTCCTATAACGTTGCAATGAAAAAAGGAACTAATTTTTCATTGATAACAAATTACGCAAGTATATTTAAATAATCATTTAGGTAAAAAAAAACAAATATTCTTATTGACAAAAAGATAATGTCAAAGGTTCAACGGTATTTGAAATTTGTTAAATATGTTTTACTTACGTACATTGGTCACTGATTTTCGATAAAACAAGAGAAAGAGATTTACGTGATAAAGCCTTTTTAGCGAACAAAACTTTCAAAAAACTAGACTTGTTTTACCAATCTTTCTTCTTCTCAATTCGACCATTCATAAGCCAAAGTTACATTTTATAAAGAAGACAAAATGCATACTATCCTTAAATTAGAGAGAATGTGGAGATAATAGAAAAGTGGTGGTCACCACTTTAATCCCTAAACTTATGGAAGCAATTAGCAACCTACACTTCAAAAACATGTAAAATAAATGGAGATGGGTGTGTACGTGCTTCTGACTTGGTCACTAATGCACGTATCAGTCACTAAACTACTACTACGTTTTAGAAAAAATATGTTTTTTATACGAAGCAGTATAGTTTAACCAGTTTGGTCATATTTGACCTCTTTAGGCAATGTTGTTATTCATATCCATGTTGAAGTTTTTCGCACAATATGATTGTTTTTGAAAAGCGGGTAAAGTATGTGTTGGTTTTATATTTCTAATCTATGTTTGTTTTTAAATTGTGTTTTCAATTTATATTTTTTTACTAAAAGTCAAGAAATTAAAATAGAAAAGTAAAAATAATATACTCTTTGCACTTTTGTCTCACACGACACATCAAACTAATATTACACAACACATCAACCATAACATTTTTTGGTTTTAAAACTAATGAGGTGTCATTTTATTAATTTTTTCGGGGGGATTTAACCCCTAAAATAATGCAAATATGCTTTATTATTGCACAAAATCATTTCTTTTTGTGTTTTTAGCATTTGAGAAGCACTTAGATGGAATACACGTGACTTGGGCTCGATTCGGAAAGAAACAAGGCAAAAATACAGCTTTTCATATTCGTGAGCACCATCGTGACGGGGTCACAAAAAATGCCTAGAAAGTGAAGTTTTGATCAAGTTTCGTGGCCATACAGTTTGTGGAGACGGTGTCACCAAAAGCTCATGACGGTGTCACGAGCTCAAGGCGACAACGCTACAACACATTGTGACGACGTCAAAATTATGGCAGTGGAAAAACCCTAAATTGATATCGACGTGGTGATGGCATCACGACCAATACTCTACGGCGTCACACCCTATTTATTGTATATACAAACTCATTATTTTTATAATTCGTGTGTGGAACCTTTAGAGAGTTTTAGAGCTGATCTCATAGGCGATTTTTAGGGCTTTTTACGCCCTTGTTACACATATACTCACATGTTGAATTGAAGTTAAGTATTTCAATCTTTAATTATTCAAATATATCTATGTATTGTTTGATTAATTGTTTTTCTTTTCTTCTTGTTAATATGTTAGGATAAATTTAATTGTGTTTGCTTATGATTGCATGAAACCTAATTGTGAAGTTTGATCTATTGTTTCTTGTTAGTGGTGTGCACGTTAGGAATTAAAAAACTAGCTATACGATATTACATTAGCATAGACGTCTAGTGAAACGTGACTAACTCTAAGTCAAACTCTCTCGTTTAAGTGGGTAGTTAGATAAGTATTTAATGTGTGTGGTGTACTATTAGAGGAGAACAATGCTTGCAGGTAACTACTTGTCTAGGGCATCACGTAAAATAGCGAACTAGACCAACTTGCTGCTCAATTAGGGGAATACTTCACATTACACTAACGAGGGTGACTTAACAATAGGTTAGATAGATCAACTAGGGAGTACTGCATGATTAAGTGAACACGTTAGTTTACCTATTCGAGTTCCCACCGATTTACATTTTGTGCATAATTAGGAGTAGTTTCGTTTAGTTAAAACCACTTCTCTCAAAATATTGATTTTACGTGCTTTCTAAAAAACATAAAAAATACAAAAATACTATTCTCTCAACCTTAGATTTTAGTGACATACAATTCAAACCTACCTCACTATTTTCATTAAGAACGATCAATTCCTCCAGTGTTACCTATACTACACTACAACGATTATGTACTCTGCCTAGGAGGATTGTAAAACTTTGGTAGTTGCAATCCGTCGCATTAAGTTTTTGGTGCCGCTGTCGAGGAATAGTATAGGTTTCAGATTCTATCTAGCTTAAGTCTACTGGCTAGATTCCTATCAAGTGAGATTTTATTTTCTTGTTAAAAAGCTTTCTTTTAGTCTATCTTTTTTTGTATGTTTGTTTTGTACGATTCATTGACTATTTCATTCTTCACTATGGAGAACGCGAATTCACCATCACCACCCGAATCACCAACTTTATCCCTTAGTAGAAGAGTTCAAAAGCTCAACAAGCTTCTTAAATCCTTAAACATAATTGTTCCGCCCCTAGTAGTGAACCTTCTTGCTTAGAAGGTGAGTCAAGATATTAACTATTGACTAATGAGTTAGGAAGTAAAGAAATAGTAGAGGATTTAGATGATGAGATTGTTGAGGAATTAAATGAGGAAGTGGAAGATGAAATCGAAGAAGAAGAAGAGGAAGTAGAGGAATTAGGTGTTGAGTGTTTTGATAAATTTCTCATAATTGATGAAATGGCCTATCATAAGTACCTATTGCATGATCCTAGCCCACCTTTCTATAGAAGATCCCTAATCATAGGAAGAGGTGATCTTTCAAGCATAAGTGTACTACGTAATATAGGTTGCTTACATGTGAGGAAAGCTTACATTGATCTAAACTCCCTTGTGATTATCATGTCGATAATACATTACAATTGGATCATGAAAAAGCAACTGGTACCTAGAAGAGATCCCACAAAACCTAGAAAGATAAGTAACTTCACGGGAAAAATTAACAGAATGCATGTCTTTGTAGGGAACTTTACATACATTATAGATTTCTTGGTTGTAGAAGATGTTGGGTCGGCCATAGATAATTTTTTATCGCATGTAGTGCTAGGAAAGCTATTTATTAAAGTGTCCAACTTGACTTATGACCCATTAATGGGCATAATAAGGTTCATAGATGGAGTAGACGAAGTAGCTTACCAAATTCCCTATAAGGTAGAACACTATCGATTAGGAATGATGATGATAAGAGAAAAGGAGTTGACTATGTAACTGTAGAACCGTAGAGGGTGGGGGGGGGTGAATATTGTTATCTTAACTTCTTCAAAGTTTCTAAAACTTCAAGTCACAAATAACCAAATGTGTGATGATCTACTTAATGATGAAGACAATAAGTAGATGAAGAGAGAGAGAGAGAGAGAGAGAGAGAGAGAGAGAGAGAGAGAGAGAGAGAGAGAGAGAGAGAGATAGAGAGAGAGAGAGAGAGAGAGAGAGAGAAAGAGAGAGAGAGAGACTACGATATATACTGGTTCAGGATGGGGGGTTTATATCATTCGTACGTCCAATTGCAAATTCACGACACCTATACAACTACTCTAGTATAATCCTTAAGGTGGACTACCAGCCGTATTACAACTTTGATCCACCGATATGCACTAAGATCGACGCTCACTAAGAAGAGCTACTCCCAATGGTATTTCGCCATCGAAATCCACCCCTAAGAACTTGTGATTTGACTTAACCTCTAGGATCACTAAAATCAACTAGGACCACTAAGAACAAGCTTACCAAACCCTAACTAGATCCCGAATGATCTAGGTTTGATCACTAAGATACAAGACTTCCCTTTACAACCAAACTGAAATAAAGTTATTTGGTATGAATCAAGTCCTAACCTAACCTAGAGACTCAATTCTAATAGAAAGGGTATGACAAAGAAGACATTCGACTTATAATACACAAGTGTGGATTATGTACTTATGTGTCTCTCTTGCAGAGATGTGTTCTTCAATAGAATGATAGATGAGAAGATCAAGAACACAAGAGGTGTTAGACTTAGAGTGTAAGATAAGAGAAAAAGAGAGAAAGAGAAAATGGCAAGAGGTGAGGAATACAAAGGTTAAGAGGGAAAATCTATAGGTCAAAAAATTGGTAAAAACCAATTTGAGAGTGGTGTGCTGCCCACGCGTCAGCGCGTGGACAGCTCGCCAGATTACCGACCTGGTTTTTTGGGATTTTGGCATTTAAAATACCCGCTCTTGTTAAACCCTCAATTGGACTTCACGCTTTGAGCTTTCCACTATTCTTACACTCAAGTTTACGCAACTCAAATAGCATTTGAAAAAATGTTTGTGAAGCAATTTAGAAGAAGATTTGGAAATGTATGTCCAATATAAAAGAGATAGAGAAGAACTATTAGACAAAGGGTATGTTTGGTTATCCCTCACATGTAAATGGTTAGTTGGAAACTAACCATGGTTAAGTGGATGAGTTAGCCTAGTTAGGATAGAAAAGAATATGCCAAAAGAATATTTTCATGTCGGTAAGAAAGTGTGGATGTTAGAGGGATAGTTTAAAATTTAAATTTTAAACAATTGAACTTGTGAGATAAAGACTAGAAGGGATATGTTCGCATGATGTGATAGTTTGGAGCCTAAAGCTTGTGATTCAAAATTTGAATTCTATTTCAAAATGTGGGAAAATAATAAGGATGAGTCGAAAGTGAGTTGGCAATAGGTTAGAGTGATGTGATGGTTTGGAGCCTGAAGTTCAAAATCAATTTTGAATGGTTGATATAGGTGGTAAGTTGGCAAAGTGTGTAAGGAAAGATTGGTGATGTTGAATTCAAATGAAGAAGGGTGTGAGTGTGTGTATGGGAGAAGTGTATGAAGAAAGCTTTGAGTGTGTGTGTGTGTGTATTTTGAAGTCAAGAAGAAGTTGTGTGAGTGTATAAGTGAAGAAGAGAATAAATAGAGAATGTGTAGTGGAGAATGTTGTGATTTGATACAAAGGAGCCTAAGCTGGAATGTTGGTGGATAATAAGTACAACAAGTACAATGGTGTAAGGGAATGTGAGTTGTCATGTGAAGGGATAAGCTTGGGGAAGTTTATGTAGGAAAGGTTTAAGCTTGGAGGTGTTTGATGATGAAGAAGAGAATAATCAAAGGATTAATTATGAAACAATCATATTGCCATTAAGAAAGAAAAGAGCCGAGCAATGATGATTATGAGATGGTTTAAGAAGGGAATTTTTAAGGTATGTAAAAGGTATAATCATTTGTTAGGTAGAAGGGATTAACAAATTATTAATACAAATAAGCCGTAAAAACGTTTATTTATATTTAACGATTTATCCATGTTTTGTCAATGACAATCATAAATTTATCAGAAGTAAAATTAAATTTATAATGTTTTAAACCAATAGTTTTCTAACTCAACACATCCATCATATATCAATCATCATTCATTATACATCAAACATCATTCTTATATATTAACTAAATTGCCTTTTCAAAAATTTTAATCAAACTACACATTTTTATTTTAAAATATGTCATTTGTATAGTTTAACAAATATAATTAACTTGGTTACTTTATTTCAAGTATTTCAAACAAAGTTAATTATACACTTTTATTTAACTATATACTGTTTGTACTAAAAGTTCCTCTCATAAAATGAGCATTGCCCTCTCACATATCTACAGTAATCTTAATATTTTAATCCAAATATATTAGTTTTTTAATCTTACTCATAATAAACTAATACCTAATGATCTATCTTCTCTTTATATGTGTGTGATAGAAAAACACGTGGCTGGTATGTGTCCTTCCTGTGTGCTTCATCTTAATCTCACTATCTCATTCTCATTCTTCTATACTTCCACTGTCCAAAAACACATACAAACATAATGTTTCCCCATTAAAAAACACACATAATCTACTTTAAATGGGAAGTCGCCAACGTGTTTTGGTTTTTCCGGCGAATTTTGCGATGTTGTCTTCACTTCGGCCACCATCAGCACGTCTCATCATAGTTATTAAGGTTTTTTAACGAATTGAGGTTTAATTATTTGTTCATTAAAAATGAATTGGGATTTTCATGATTTTTGTTGAATACTTACAAAAAATTAGGGTTTTGTTTGTGCTTTTTTTAAGTTTGTTATTAGAATTGTTGATGGTATTAGTATCTTTGTTATGTTATGTGATATATGAGTTTTAATAATTGAATGAAAATTTGGTCTAATTTTAGATTATTATGGTTTTTGTTCTTAGGGTTATGAAATCTAAATTGCTAGGAAGTCATGAGAATGATAGTCGAGGAAGTAGAAAAGAAGCTAAAGGGGATAGGCTGAGGGCTATGATTTAGGTGATTCTTCATGATAGTTGATAACTTTTATCTTTGTTTGTTTTATGCTTGATTGTGGCTACTGATGTTGCATACATTTGTATAACATTTAACTAAATTCATTATCTAAGAGTAGTGGTGTTTGTGTGGCAGGAGGATCGTAATTGTTGCCCAATATGTCGGCATGATTTGCCAACTGATGATCATGAATATGAAAGTTAAAAGGAGCAAAAGAGAAGATAAGACATGTTGATGCATTTTACAAAGGTAAATATATGTATGTATAGTTTGTATCTTTATGTTTATATAATGTGTAAACTTGGAAGGGTGTTTGCAATTGTTTAATCCAAGTGCTTATTTATATACTTGCTGCATTTGGATACAAATGAATTTTGAAATATCTTATAGTTTTCATGAAAGTTGAAGTCGGTAACTAGAAGTACCTTATAAGTATAAAGCAATAAGCTACTAGATAAACAATTTAATAAGAAAAATTGCCTAGTTCTAATAACTTTGATGACAACAACATCAAGACTAAATTAGAAGTACCGAATTCAAAGTTTTTGATGGTACTGATATATAAAGAAAACTTTGAAAGTCATAATGGTCAGTAAAGCCTTGATGTGGATGTGGAAAACCGGAAGCTAATGAGATTGTGTCAGTAGGCCCGTATTTCAATGAAAAATAGCCCATTTTCTTTTTCAATTATAGTATAGTTTATCTCTCATTGGTGAATGTTTATTGTGCATGCACTATTAAGGGATGGACAAAACATTCAACCAAATGATAAAAATGCAATTCTTAAACATCCAGATAACGTGGTAAGCTATTTTCGCCCATGAAGATTTTTGCATATCTTATGTTGTTATGTAGTTGTCTGTAGCATCTTGCTAACTGTAAACGGCTTTAGGTGACAAGTCTATCAGAAAAGTGGAAACGATTTGATCTTAAAGGCTTACTAGACAAATGTAACATGAATTGTTGAAGGATGAGGGAGACAAAATGATGTTAAGGGGGTGTTTAGATAAGCTTATCCTGTAACATTTCTCAATTTCAGGTCATTTTACGACCCCTATTATTCGTCACTATTTATTTTGGTTCGATACGCGTTTACTTTTAATTTAACTTTTAAGCTAAATCGCGTAGACTAGAAATAATCATTTAACGTAAACGGTCATCAAATAAATTAAGGTTTACATCAATCAAGTGTTATATAATTTTTAAGAAATTAATTAATGACTTTGTGTATTTTATTTTTATTGGTCACGTAAAAGGCTTACGTTTCGCAATAAAATACATTTAGACACACTCCGGAAATACCTAGACTTACCTAGACTCAAACCAGCACCCACTTGTAAACCTTAAACACAAAATTTATTCAAAACTTGTGTTATTAAGCCATTATGGCCGAATATGGGCAACATAAACCAACTAGCATATATTGTTTTATCTCCAAAGTACATGTACAATCCTAGGTAATTAAGGAAGGTACTAGTTGTCCCAAATTAGCCAATTAATCCCTCTCCCTGCCCTCCTTGATGCCACGGCTAGAAATAACTTCCACACACAAAATCAACTATCAAATCTCCCTAAATCTTACACTAAGTACTTGTACATCAAGGGATTAATTAATACTAGTACTTAATGTTCCTAGTTAGCTAATACACATTGGATAAAGACCACATTGGATCCCTCTTTTCTCTTGATGACCGCGACAAGCTAACAAGCATGTACAAACCATAAGATTTCCATAATCTTGGTAAAATATTGTACCAAAATCTTGTAATTAAGAATGGTACTAGGTAGTATTAACAAAACCATATGTGATTAACTAGAAACCACAAACCACCAAGTTAGGGCACGGTTTAGTTTGATTAAGGACAAGGAAATGTAACTAGTTCTCAAGCCTATAAATACCCATCCACATTTACCATAAAACACTTCTTGAGACTTGTAAACACACAAACACTCAACAAATAAGTCATTGTCTTATTTCTCTCTTGTTTCGGGTCCTAAGCCGCAAACAAACACCCTCATAATTCATTCCAACCTAAAATAAGTGCTAGAGTCATCACACGAGGTCACTAGGAGAATACACGAGCCAAGGTTTGGTAAATTGTATAAGCTTTGAAGCTTAGGGTTGGTTATTCGATCGTCTATACGTTAGGTTAGCATTCTACACGTCCAAACTCGTCAACCAAGTCACTAGGACTCTTTGTAAGTCGCATACAAGCCTATACACTTCATATTATAATTGTTTCTTTGATGTCTAGACGTGTAGGCCACGATAATAGGTGATCAACAAGTTTTCATAGGCGTGAACACGCATAGTTCAACCCATGTGTGGCACACGTACGTATATATACATACATTTGACCTTGTGTGGTGCTAAAATACAAAGAAACGTGTTTAAGGAGATTTAATGATAAGCAAGGCCTTAAACGTTTTCGTTTATACACAAATGAGGACACCAACGCGAACAATAACTCTTATACACGTATTTTTACAAAAAACCACACATAAACTTTTAAAGAAAATAAATGGCGTGGCTAGGGAAGGTGTATACGAGGTTCTTAAATGTTTGCATGTGATATATCGCGATTAAGAAATGCTAGACAAATTATTTGGTACTAGAGGTCCTAACAAAACCCTACAAGAACCTTAATAAACAAATCGGACCCTATTGGGCCCAATAGCCCACGAACGTCCCAAACAGGCCCAACAGGCCAAGCTTGTGGGTCCACGGATTTATAATAAGCATATAATAATCACTTCATGCTTATTAGGAGGTCTAATATGCTTATTGAGCCCACATGGACTCTCATGTACTTTAAAACCTAACCGGACCCTTAATGGGCTTGTCGGCCCATTACCGTGGCCAAACACGAGCCTATAAGCCACGAATAAGCTTGGACAGCTTATTGGCGAGCTTATGCAGTTTATGAGACTTATTATAGACTTAGGAAGTTGTTGGACCTAAATGGATCAAGCCCAAACACTTAAAATGCAATTCGGGCTTATATCATGCCAAAAACAAAGCCCATTAGCGAGCTTATTAGCTTATTGAATAAGCCATACACTAAAAATAACTTAATAGTAATCTTAAATGCCTAATGAAACTAGGAAAAATAAGTTGGATCATGTATTGAAACCCTATTGGACTTTTAATAACATTCGGACTAGAGTTGTTGAGCCAACGAGCCCAAATGATCAAGAATGAAGCTCAAATAATCTCATCCCTCATATTTTTTAGCTAAATCGATTCATACAGTTTAAATAAGCTTAAAAAGTGCCTATATACTTTTAAAATCTTAATTGGGTCATTTATTAGCTTAATGTGCCTTAACGGGTCCAATAAGCCTAAAAACCTAAAATAATGCTAATCCCGAGCTTATTATAAAGTGTTTTCAGCTCTTTGTGGCTTATTTGAAAGTAATAAATCTTAATGTCACCAGTTAGATCTTATTTGGACTAAAAATGCAATTTTTGTAAGCCAAGGGATTAAAAGTGTAAATTTGTAAAACTATGAAGTAGAAAACTTGACAAAAATTTGTTTTTATATAAAGTCAAAGGGGTGTTTTGACATTTACTGAACTTAAGGGGGCTGGTTTTGAACATGTGAGGACCTAAAAAGAAATGTTGTAAAGTTTAAGGACAAAGATTAATTATGGAAACCTATGGGTTTAAAGTTTTAAAACTTATATTTTCATAAACATAGGACTAGTTTTTGTAAAAATAGCAAACCTAAGTGTAATTTCATAAAAAAGAGGTGATTGTTAAAAACCACTTCACATATCGGTAACGAGTTATATTATTTATCGGAATATTATACAGATTTAAACCACGACTTAAGAAATAAGGATCTTTATTATAATGTGTTTATACATATACTTGCACGTAGCGTAACCGTATACCTTCCCACGAGCCATCTGTAAAAACAAATGCAATAAACATTTGCACCACCACACAAAGTATAACAGTATATATAAAACTAGCAATTTATTTACAGTTTATGCATAAAGTCGTTATGCCTACACATGTAGACTGCGACAGGCCAGTAAATTTATTAGTAAATTACTGTGTGATTATTTACTATGGATATAATTATCATTTTCATAGGACTTACTATACTAATTTTAGTTCAAGCCCCATAATAATACAAATATTTAAAATGATTTACATCTTTGTGGATAGAACATGCTTTATATATAACAAATCGGACGCAAGTGTACATTATAATACATGATTACGTGAGTTTTTGTCTGTTTTTGGTCATTTAAGCTCGTTTTTAGAGGTAAAAGATATGTGTAATTAAGCACTTATCAGTTATAAATATATCTATTTGGGATTGACATCCCCGTTTGGGTGAGTAGCGCTCACTGTGCCGGTCTGCCAGACAACAAACGTATACCATGTCAGACTTGGGATGTTGCGGGTTAGAACATCATTCACAGGAAAATATTGGCAATTTATTGCATTCATATGCGTCGAGCTTCGGTGTCATGAGCTTAGGAAAACATAACTACTTTTTATGATGTTTGCATATGTTGCTTAATCATACACTTGGAAATCTTGCGGTCCTACAATTGATTTACATAAACCTATGAATTCATTAACTTTATGTTGACATTTTAAGCATGTTTTCTCAGGTCAATAAGGCACGAGGTGCCCAGATACATTGGGGGTCACTCTTTGAAGAGAGTCAATACTAAAGATTTGGGTCGTATTACATTTTGGGGAACATTTGTTATAAACTGGAATCTTTACTTATATTGTCGAACAATTTGAAGCCATAAGCTTATGTAATGAACAAGTATTTTGCTAATCCAATGTATCTTTTTAAAACAACACATTTTATGGTCGTTCTCATATCTTGTGCTATTGATCTATGAAGTAACGCCCTCAGATATTCAACATTCCGCTACAACCCAGATTTGGGGGTGTTACAGATTGGTATCTAGAGCCAAGGTTATAGAGAACCAGGTCAAAGTTTTTGTCTGGACTATAACCATTTTCAAACACTTTATTCACAAACGGGGTTTGCACGGGACATACATACATTACTTGTTTGCATCTAATATATGTGCTTACATGACATACACTGTTTTAGCATTAGTAGTTACTAAGTGCTTACATGATTGATATACGCGTATATAAATTATACTATGTATATTACTATAAGAGTCTTATAAGTAATACTTATATAAGTTATTTTTGCTTTTTGCTTGTAGTAGTCATGTATTCTGCATCATCCGCTGTTACCTATACTTCCATTTATACTTCCAAGCCAGACAGAGTCTTCTGGGGAGCCGATGATGAGGAGATAACTGATGGAGGCATTCCACGAGTCATCGTATACGGATACGATGGATTCCCTATGCAGCCAGTAGCCCCACCATACACCGGATTACATACCAGGCCCAGAGGATCCACAGACACCACCAGTACCATAAGACGAGGATAAGCGTAAGGCCATGTTCATACAGCCACATGATACTGACTACGTGCCAGAGCCTATATACCCTGAGTATATACCGTTATAGGATGAGCATGTGTTTCCAGTTGAGTAGCAACCATTACCTCCCGTTGATTCGCCTACTGCTGAGTCACCCGAGTATGTTACTGAGTCAAATCCCGTGGAGGATCCAGAGGAGTATGAGGATGATGAGACAGAGGATGGTCCGGTTGACTATCATATAGACGGGGGGTATGATGGAGATGCTAATGACGGCGATTCATCTAGGGATGACGCCGATGATGAGGATGAGGACGAGGAGGAGGAGCACCCAACTCCGGCCGACTCCGTTGTTGTTATACCTACTGTTGAGCCTGATTCCCCACCTGAGGGAACAGAGCCTATCATGTCACCACCCTCCACTGACATTTCTACCACTGGAGCTATGATCACTGTCCGGCTTCAGGCTTCCATATCCCTTCCACCTGAGGCAGAGGTTGAGAGACTTCTACCATGCCTACTCCATCACCATCACCACCTATCTCACTATCACCACCCTCTACAGGGGAGCGCCTTGCTAGGTGTATGGCCCCACCTGCACTTTCATTACCACCACCAGTGCCATCACC